>LPNX010228228.1:39016-62664 GCA_001517045.1 Pseudotsuga menziesii
AACAAAACCTGTTGCTTTGATAATTAATAATCTTAAAATTATGCAAAGTATATTCACCTTTTCTTTGAGAAGGTTCCATAATAAGCAGGTCTATGGTTGTGATCAAACTGCAAAAGGTTTCTTCTCTTATTATGAAGCCTATTTTATTGTGAAGCCCATTTTAGCTTTAAATAAAGTGATAAACATTCTAAAATCCAGGCAGATTCAGAAACTTATTGCTAATGGAGACTCGACGATTATCATTTGCAAAATTAGAGACTTGACTCCCTATGCACCATAATGTCTTGCAAAAATGATCTCTAGACCTAGAATTCAAAGAATTGCAAGTATTTTGACTTGGGGAATTGCAAGTATTGCAAGTATTTAGCATTGAATCAATTACTGTTTCAAGGGTACCATTTTGTATGGAGGAGTTATGCTTTGTGAATCATCATTCCTTGACTATAAGGGCACCTAATAGTGGATTCAATAATTAAAGAGTCATGTTGCAAATATAAAGAGAAATACCCTGCTCCTACAACATTGCGTCTTTAGAGAAACCTTTAAAGGGTTCTATATTTGGCTTCTAGGTGATGATACCAGTTATTTGAAAGGTAGGACAACTGGTTAAGCATGAATTAAACTTGAAAACTATTAGGTATAACAAAATATATATCAGCTCTGTGTTGAGCTGTACAGGATCTAAAACAGCTTCCATGATGATTGGACAACAGTTCACAGAGAGAAATAACCATTGATAAGAATTGAACTTTCCTTAGAATGTATGGTCACCTAAAATAAGACTACACTAAAATTTAGATTCTAGTAAGCTTTTGAGATTTACTAAACCTATCGAAAAGGTTGGAGAGACTGGTATTCTACAGTGTTCTTATAATGCACAGTTGCATAAAGGCATATTCTTATCAAGATTTATGACTTTCAAAATGAAGGAATTTACTTGACCATGAAATGCACATTTATGATGAAGCAAAGGATAGAGAAAATCATGATGAGGTTCATATTCCCCATTTGAATTGCCTACATTGTTCCATTCTCTTTATCTAAGGGATTTGAGCCAATTATATGATGATGTAATACTGGGTGTTTCCACTAGGCGGGCCTACTTTTCTTCTTATTCTTGATCAGTTTATTTGTAGGGAAACCTCAAAAACTCGCTTATGAAAATAGGTGGCTAGGTGACCAATCTTACAACAGGATCTACCCTTGAAAGCGACCTATTCATAAGTCAAACTTCTATTTCCAAACTAGTCCAACATCAACAAGTATTTCCTCTGTAAGTAGGGCCTCAAGCTAATAGTGCATTTATACTCCAGATGAGTGTGGGATGGCACCACACATGCCATTCCCAACTCTAATATTCAGTTTTGAATGCTCTCTTCCCATATTTGTTATCAAAGGTGGGAAAATGAGAATCATGTTCTGACATCGACTAGAGTAGGACAACACTCTCAATGATATCAACACTGGTTTTGCAGAGGTAGGTGCTCATCGGTGAAGTATTCAGTTGAATTTCAAATGGGAATGGCAGATTTTTGAGAATTCAAGAGACGTTATAAACTGGAAGTCTGTTGGGGAACGGTCCTCAAAATTCTCGGTGTATTATGTTGTTGTGTATTCCATTTGAGTCATGGGACTGTCATTTTAGAAGTTGGTTTGAACCTGTCATCATCAGGAGGCATATCTCTATGTTCAAGGTGGCACATTTTGTGTGTATTAGTGTTCTATGCTATATTTTAGGACAATGGTATTATCTCCTTGGTTCGGGGCTTAGTACTAGCCATTCTTTGTTTGGTGTAAATTCTACCCTTGATATCATTCCTTTGTGGCTATGTCCTGCATTTGAGCCTTTGAACTGTCTTTGGAGTGATTTTGACATCACCAGGAGGCAATTTTATGATACCAAGGTTGTACACCCAAGGTGCACATTTTTGTTATAAATTACGTTACATATAGTCATACTCCAGTTATTACAGTTGGATGGTGGTATTTCAATGGTAATTCTGGCCTTTAATTGACCCACCTCAAGCAATTGTGGTATATCTGCAATTGTGGTCCTGTGCTCAGAACCCTAGACAACAGTGGATTAAAGGAAATTTTGTGGTAGAAATCTGGTGACTCTGCTACTGCATATCTCACCAGACTGAATGGAGACTGGGTTCTCCCCTATTTCGAATTGAGTCTTCTTGGGAATTCCAAGCGATGGGTTGCCGATGTTTTCATGGGAACTCAACAGGACATCCTTGATATCAAGAAAATCCTTCAGAGATAGGACTACATCAATGAAAAAAGTTTTACCATGCTTTCTCTGAAAAATACTATACAAAGCAAGGAGCATGTCATCATCTTGTAGAACTTGGAAATCCAGGATATAGTCATGCAACAAAGGAGGAAAATACAAACCTTGGAGTCTGAGTGCTTGAACCTTAAATCGAGGACTGAAAAATCTCATCAAATGCACCTAGACTACATCACAAATCATAGGTAGACTTGGGGTTCCACTACAACATATTTATACCAAAGAAGATGAAACTGTTTCACAATAGTTTGAAGATATCGAGCTTGAAAACCCAAGGATACAGGCTGTCCACGTAGAACTTAGAAGAGCCTATAGCCAGGATATTTTCACTAAAGCATGATATGTAAAATCCTTTTTGTATTAGGTACTTCTATTAAATATATACTAGTAGGAGCTCTCTATTTTACTATGAAAATTTAATCTCTGTTTTAAAAGCCTTGTGACAATTGAAGATTTAGTGCTCACTCCTAGAATACTATCTACTTTTTTTATTACCTAGTTGTACAGTTCTGCTTTAGCCATTTTAAATTTATAACACTGTGCTTCTAACAACTTTCTGAACAAAATGTCACTTCTAATTGGAGAAAATGGAGAAAAAGTGGCCTTTTAATACCTTCAAAAAATTCTCTTTGGCTGAATTTTGAAATCATGAATTAGTCCTATCCAATCATGGCAATTGGTCAAACCGATCTAGTGGGTACTTGATTAAGGACTAATAATATCAGTTTGCAATTGTTTTATAAATCTTCATCGATGGTAAATCTATCACCTACTCATTCAAATATGAAGAATGAAGCTCTAAGGATGACAAAAACTATGGGTTTTGCAACAAAGACAACTAATGTGTCACTATTGTTGACCAGTTAGAGCTATAACTGGCACATAAAAAAATCTGATGTCACCCAGCTTAGCCTTGTTATTGCATTGTGGACACTACACATTATTTACATAAATACAAAATTATAATCTCAAAAATTTGTTTCAACAAAAACGATAAACATACATTTAATCTTTTTCATGAACTTTATAGTCTTACCAGTTCATTTAACATGACACCATGGAAAACAACAATTTGTGAGCTTGCATATTCTTACCTTTCCAATATTGTTCTTGTGTCCTTGAAGCCACTCTCTAATACAGGAGATGCCAAACATGTGCCCACAGGAAAGGGAGCTACATTTTCATATTTCAAATGTTAGTCTTTAGACATTTGAGAATCGTATAAGTAAATAAAAACATTTTGCTGTAAGAAAGATAATTTATCTAATTTTTTATAACATGATATAGAGGACTAAAGAAACATCAAACAAATAGGAGACTAGCAATTGAATTTGGTGTATCTACATATGTCAGTAGAGAATACACACCAGAAAATCAATCTTGCAAGGTAGTCATGAGAGGCAGGCACTGCTCCTTGAAAAGGGGACCAACTACTCTGCATCTCACCCAAATTTCCATCCTTTGTGATGTTATCCATATCTCCAAATTTTATGTTCAAATATATATCATCTGGAAAAAATATCTTCAATACATTCTGCACAAGTTGCTGACTGACTACTTCAACCTATACTGATGAAGGATGTGATAATTGAGTCACATAATGAGATGAAGATCATCACAAAAAAATTCCAATGCATCAATATGAAATCAGAATGAGTCCTCATTAAAAAGACACAAAATCCAATGCACATACTTGGTACTACTTCCCTAGCCAAAATCTTACCATATCTGGTTCCAAGGACCTTAAATAATCTAGTAGATAGTTTCTATTATCTTCACCAATTTCTATGCAAACTTGTCTCCTTTTGTGATCATGTAGCTCCTACAAATAAATCTGATCCTTGTAAGAATATACACACATACAAAGCACAAAATACATGCACCAAACTTTGCACAGGCCACTAATAATTAGCAAATACTGATACAAAGGCTTCCACCTTGAATAGTGATACAGAGCATAGTGTGAATGGATCCACAACAAGGATGCCAAAATAAAAAATGTGAGTGGATTCTGATTGACAAAGCAATAAAAACTTTCACAACATTTTCTATAAATGTCTCTCAAGAATTCAATTCAATGAGATCCCCTTAGCTTCCCAGTTCAAAATACACAATTTATTGAATGTGTCCTCATCAGGCAGTTTGCACAAAAAGTAAAATATAATTCATCAAAGCCCAAGAATATTCCTTTTTTGTCCATATTCCTTAATCTTGTTCATGAAAAAAAATTAAAGTCTCTCTGGGGTTCAGGCTGAGTTTTACAATTTTCTATCGCTGATTTAGCAGGGGGTCTGCATGGGGTATTAGAAGGTGACATAGCCATGTTTGAAGGCAATGCTCGAGTGCCAAGTCTAGGATCAGGTTACTAACTTACTACATAAGGCTTTCATCACATGCATGCATAGGATGGTGAGTCTTGGGTTGAACCCCACTGAACACAGTTGAAAAACCAACTTCCATTGGCTTCAGCTGAGACACAACCCTTCCAAAAATTCATGGATCTTTGTATCAGCTCTAAGATACATCAAAAACCTGCCTGCATAACCTTATCTACCAGTAGCAGAGATTCGTTGTTGGTAGAGGCTGATGCATCTTCTTGGATTAGGGTAGAACTATCAATAAGTATTAGAAACAATAGTCTCTTCCAGAACTAGAATGAGGAAAATCATGTGATTTCCTAGTGTGGAAAAGAATCTTTATGGACCGGCTCTATGATTGTCTGAAGCCAAAAATGAATGAGCATTGAAAGACAATCAAGCTAATGTTAGTGGGGAAATGGAAAAAAAATGAACTCGATCTTTCACACATCCTATATATAATGACATCCAAAAACTTACAGCAGAATGCTAACAATAAATTGCATCCCTATTCTTGACCTTATGAAACCATATTATTTAATACGACTTTCATAAATTGGAAAAACTATTCCAATTTAAATGCAAAAATTGTTGAAAGAACTATATTTTTTTATTCTTATTATTTTCATATTTTGAAATAATCGAAGATATCTCTCAATCTTAGCTGGAAAAGAAATAAGACAGATATGACCCACCAGCTTTACAACATCCTTGTCTCAATAAACAAAATTGGACAAGAATATTGACCAAAACTTATATCAATACTCTTGCAGTGACAAAACATTATGTAAACCAACATTCATACTTCAAATGTATGTGAAAATAAAGAATGCAATGATGGTACAAATTTTGCATTAGTCAGTTCATAAATATCAATTCAATCCATACAAATCTTGATCTAGGAAGTCATCAGCTTACCAAATTCATCAACTACAGAATAGAAAATTTGCTCAAAACTCACTAGTTGCTACCTTGCAAAGATAAATCCTGCAACATTGGGAATTAGTGCTATTGCACTAGCAGAGAAACATCTGCAATAAATAAATCATTTCAATTGTCACATCAATCAAAGGGAGTCATCATTGCACCAAAAACTTCTAAAAATACAGAGAGAATGTCATTTCCCTGGAAGAGGTTGATTAATTTTGTTGTGAGCTAGAACACAATTGAGCTTAGGAAAAAACTTAGTGGAAAAACAGTCATCGCTCCTTTATTTATGCATGTTTCATGTGAGTTGCATCAGTAGGTTCCATTGTGAACAAGAAGCAAGAACAGAAATTTTATTTTTTTCTTGGTAGGTAAAGTGGAAAAATACTACCAGCACATTATCATGGGGAAGGTGATCTATCAAACTTAGGGTACCTGTTAGATAAGAAACATCATTTGAGTGTGAGATTTTGGGGTTACTCCAAAAGTATTTCCACCTAGGTAGGAAAGCACTAGGTCTCCTAATCCCTTGGTGATGGTTGATAGACATGTAGATGGCTCATTTTGGGTGGTTTCTTGACCCAAGGTAGAGTGATACCATAGAATCCTTACGTAGAAGGTTTTTACCCTAATTAGCATGATGATTAACCCATTGGATGCACACAATGAAGAGTTAGTTGTTCAATTAGGAGAAATACCTACCTTGGAGGACTGTTAGGAACTTGGAGGAAAACACTTAGCCCTAACAGCATGGGACCATGTGATATACAACTTTGAGGTTGAACACATGACTTGAGGATGCTTGGGTTGAGAATGGCATACTTGATTGAAGTTAGTTGTAGACCCTGTTACCCCCCATTTGGTTGTCCTATGTGTTTGGATGGTAAGAAGGGTGACATCATTTTTTATTATAGTTTGATGATGTCCCAACTGCTATTGGTGGGATAATAAGTCATTCCATTTAGGAGGATCCATTCTGGGCATGTTGTAGCCATAGTAGATGATAAATATAGCACAACAATAGTCAAAAGTCGTATACCATCCAGGGAAAGGTGATGAACAGAAGGTGTTTTGAAGTCTGGGCAATGTTGCAGCCCTGATGATTTCTGGGCACTTTATGCTACAAGGAAGTCATAAAACAGTCACCTACAACAGCCCTCATCAGACCTGTAGCAGCCTTAAAACAGTAGTAAGATGGTTGATCTTCAATTCCGGGCTTCTTTTAGCCTCAAACCAATGGTAAAGAGAAAATCTGGGACCGTTCTGAGCATCAAAGTGATGATTTATGCCAATTCCAGTAGTCAAACAACAATAATATTTCAATCTGGGTGGTTTTGGAGGTCATAGATAGCAGTGAAACTTCATCACTCATGATTCTAAGAAGCAGTAACAGTAGTTCTGGGCCTATTTTGTACTCAACCAGGCAAGTCTGAGCAATAATGTGCATAACTATGACATCCTTAGAATCATTTTGTACACATTTTCACTTTGGAAAGGTGATGAACAGAAGGTGTTTTGAAGTCTGGGCAATGTAGCATCCCTGAGGATTTCTGGGCACTTTACGCTACAAGGCAGTCATAAAATAGTCAACTACAATATCCCTCATCGGACCTGTAGCAGCCTTAAAACAGTAGTAAGATGGTTGATCTTCAATTCTGGGCTTCTTTTAGCCTCAAAACAATGGTAAAGAGAAAACCTGGGACCATTCTGAGCATCAAAGTGATGACTTATGCCAATTCCAGTAGTCAAAATTGTGGACGTTGCAAATGAATACTATTTGCAATGAGTTCCAGCCTTAACGAAGCAAGTTGTAATGTTCCGTGAATATTTCAGTCAGTTTTGGAGCCATGATGTATCTATTACTGAGTTGTGCAACTGCTTGATATAGCCACAAATTGACATGACAATATATAGTGAAGATACAGTTATTGCTGAACAATCTAGACCAACCTCTCACAAAGACTTTATTTATAAATAACATCTCTCAGCCAATGCAATCGAAGAGGGACCTGCAAATGGAAATCTTGGAATTGGTATTTTCCATGCCAGTAAGTATACGCCGGATGAAGGTTTTGTTCACCCCAGTAATAAGGGCAAGGCATCTCTACTGGAAATATTAGTTCCTACTTGGAAGCTACAAAATAGAGCATTGCATGGAGATCTTGTTTCTGTGCCTGTTTTTTTATCTGCAAATCCTGAAAAATAGAAGTCTGTGGAGCTGGATGATGGGTCTATAGTTGGTGAGACACTAAATGTTGTACTGGATGGCTCTTCTCATTATGGTGTTCATGAAAGTCTTAATCTTATTGAAGATGATGAAGAAGAACATGAAAACCATCCAGTGGCTGCAAAGCATGGTGTAATACAGGGTGAAGTTGTTGGAATTATACAAAGGTCCCAAAGAGATTATGTGGCTTGTTTAGACGAAACTGAAGAAAGTGAAGTTTTTCTGTCTAGCTCTAGAAGGCAAGAGCAATTATTGTGTGTTCCAATGGACCAGAGAATCCCATTGGTGCGTGTGGCATCAAGACAAAGGTCTTGACTTTTGGGGAAAAGATTTGTTATAAGAATAGATTGATGGGATAGGATATCAAAACTTCCAAGAGGCCATGTAGCACGTTTTTTAGGCCCAATTGGTGATATTAATGTAGAAAATATGGCTCTCTTAGTGGAGAATGATATAAATATATCACCTTTCAGTTACGCTTAATTGCAAGAAATTACAGAATATACAGAGGAACATCCATGGGTAATACTAGAAGAAGAATATTCCAAATGTTGAGATCTATGGTTTCCACACAAAGCATGTAGTATTGATCCTCCTAGAAGCAAGGATGTAGATGACGTTCTTTCAGTTTGTGAATTGACTGACAATGTTCTTGAGGTGGGAGTTCACATTGCTGATGTGTCATACTTTGTTAAGCAAGACTCTCTTCTAGACCTTGAATCTCGCAATCATGGTACACCTGTGTACTTAGTAGGAAGCACTTACCACATGCTCCCTCCTATATTGAGTGAAAACCTATGCTCTTTTTGTGAAGGAAAAGATAGGCTAGCTATCAGTGTTATTTGGACAGTTGATTGAGATAATGATTTTGAAATTATGGATGTTTGGTCTGGAAGAACAATCATTCGATCTCTCCATCATATGTCTTATGCCCAAGCACAAGCAATACTTGATGGAAAGCCTTTGTGTGACGGATGGGAAATTGATGGTGGTCTAGAGCACTTATCTCAATTACAATTTGACTTGCACAACCTGGCAACTTTAGCCCAGATTCAGAGATCTTTTCGAGAATCACAAGGTGATTTGGAGCTATCAAGTACAGAGTTATCTTTTGATATTGATGAAGGTAGAGAACCAATGCATGTTAAGACAAATCTTGATCTTCCTATGAAATGGATTGTAGCTAAAATGATGATTTTTGTGAATTCATGTGCTGTGCAACAAATTTATGAGTCTTTCCCATATTCTTCCTTGCTATGATTGCATAGGCCACCAAAGCTTGACAACTTCTGTTTTCTTTTAGAGTTATGTGAGGCTCGTAGATTTATCTTGGACATTTCAAACAATAAGGCCCTTGCTTCTTCTCTTCATCGCATGCAGGACAGTAATGATCCAACAATTGAGGGTACATTTAAAGCATTGGCTACCCGAGCAATGTCAAAGGCTAAATATATATATCAACTGGAGAAGTACCAGAATCTTCTTCCTTTTATCATTATGGTCTGGCCTTGGAGTTCTACACACATTTCACATCTCCAATTCGACGATATGCAGACATTATTGTGCATCGAATGCTTGTTGTATCACGTTCAGACACCACTTCTTGCCAGGGCTCGAAAAACAAGAGCAATTTATCTTATGAGAAATTTGGACATAGTCTAGCCAGCACTGATGATTTGAAAGAGGTAGCAGACCATCTAAATAAACGCCATAGGGCAAGCAAGAGAGCACAAAAATAGTGTAGTGAGTTGCATATTTTGATGTACCTACAGAAACATGTTGAAGCACAATATGCCTTGGTATTAGAAATACTTGAAAGGGTGCTTGTTGTTTTTGTGCCAAAATATGATCTTCGAGGCTTTATTAATTTACAGTGGTATCCGAGCATGATTCTTGCCAGCTGTGGGCACATGATCCTTGCATGATCCTCTACAACAACTCTTTAAAATAGATAACCCAGACAAACAAAACTTGTCATGTTATTGTTAGATTAAAGTTAAACTGAGATTGAACATAGAGGACACCATACTTGTAAGAAGTGGACCATCAATTTATATTTTCATTCAAAATCATAATTCCTTCTTACATATATATGGATGAAGAGGAGAAAGATATTACACAATCATTAATGTTATGTCTTTACATAAAGTAAATATTAATTACTAATAAATGATCATTAGTATAATTACACTATAATATCCTCCCTTAATTGTCATTCTGGAAAACATGCCAAGCTTGTCTCTAAGTTTGATAAACTTATCTGGACCCAATGGCTTGATAAAGATGTCTGCAGTCTGATTTTGTGTGGTGTGGTATTGAAGTTCAACCTCTTCATCTTCTACAAGCCGGCTGATGAAATGACAATGCACATCAGTGTGTTTGGTGTGCTAATGAAATACTGGATTCTTTGCTAATTTTATAATGCCTTGATTGTCACATTAAAGCACCGTTGGCTTAGTTTGTTCAAGTATCAAATCTCCAAGTATTCTTTTAGGCCAAACAGCCTCACATGCTCATTTTACTGCTACTCTGTATTTTGCCTTTGTAGAAGAAAGCAAATCAACATATTATTTCTTTCCAACCCATGAAACTGCACCTGTTCCAAGATTGAACATATAACGAGTTATTGATTTTTGATCATTCATTAATATTGCCCAATCAAAATCTTTATAACCAGTTAACTGAAAGTATGAAAAGCATCACTTTCACCATATAATAATCCAAAATTGATTGTACAAAACCCTTTTTGCTGCTATCAAATGATCTACTTTATGGTCTGTCATAAACCTGGATATGTGTTTACTACAAAAATAAGATCTGGCCCACTGATTGTAAGATAAATTAAACTTCCCGTAGTTATCTGTAAATCAACTCATTTTGCTGAATGTTTCAACCCTTTCTCCATAGGTGTAGATAAATTTTTACAATCATCCTAGATTTGTCTAACATAATTTTGGCATACTTGGTTTGTGAAGCAAATACACATTTGTTAGTCTTAAAACTTTTATCACCTGTAAGCAATAATGTAGGAGGCCTAAGTTTGTCACATCAAAAGAAGAACACAATTCATATTTTACCTTGGTAATTGCTTCAACCTTGCTACTTGTGATGTTGATGTCATCTACATATATCCCTAATATTACTACATCCCATTCTCACTTTTGACGTACAAATTGGAATCAGAAAAACTTATTATGAATCCATTATCCTGCAAAGGTTTGTCAATTTTGATGTACCAAGATCTTATAGTCTATTTGAGGCCATAAAGAGTCCTAAGCCTTAACCATTCTACTTACCAGCTATTCCTTCCCAGGAACCTAAAAACATCGAGGTTGATATATATAAGCCTCTTCATCTCAAAGACCATTAAAAATGTGTTAGATTATAAGGCTTACATGTGTAATAAAGTCATTTTAGTGACTTAGGCTAAAAGATAAGGTTTTTGGTTTTCATTAGATTTTAGGGTTTTGGACAAATATCACTTCTCAATAACTCTCTATAAGAGTGGTGAACCCCGTTGTATCTGTCTAAAGTAATTTCATCATATAATATCGTGTTTGGTTATGTGTGCAAACTCTATTTAGGGTTTCATCATTAAGTGGGGTCTAATTCATTTTATATTATGGTATTAGAGTAGATGAGCATCCTACCTTACCTGTCATTTGAGCAAAGATGTTGTCATAGTAGAGAGCTTCCATGTTCACTTTTACAAGAGCTAATGTGCATGCCCATCATTTGGACAAAGATGTTGTCAAACTTTGAACACTTTGCGTCTAGAGCATGATCACCTTGTGTCTCCATGACTTTCACTCCAGGTTGCTTACTTGTATTGACTAACCTCTTCACCTCATTTTCTGCCTTATGCTTTCCTTCATAAGCATTGATCAGGTATGGTTTTAATGTTTCTATCCCTAAGCATCCTGCACTCATGTTCTCTTCGAAGAAAATCGACATCTTAGTACCACAATTAGGGACTAACAAAAACTACTTCACAAATATTGAGGGGCACCACCTCACATTCAAACTTGTGAATGTAATTGGCTGAAATGGAAAACTTGAAATTGCATTGGTGGGTGATTTGCATTCGAACATCCTTTTGAAGCCATACCAATGGGTCAGGTTCAGGGTGTTTATCAATTTGAAGCCCCAGTTGGTAGGGTTCAGGGTGTTTATCAATTTGCATCTCCAAATTTTGGACCAATACCTCAGAAATGATGTAATTTTTGGCTTCCCAAGTTACCAATGGGTCAGGTTCAGGGTGTTTATCAATTTGAAGCCCTAGTTGGTAGGGTTCAGGGTGTTTATCAATTTGCATCTCCAACTTCTGGACCAATGCGTCAAAAATGATGTAATTTTGGCTTCCCAAGTTAACAATGGAATTCACCACATATTTCCTGATCTAAATCCTCATATGGAAAAGCTTCTCTTGTTCTTCTATGCTTTCCTTCTCCTTGCTTGGCTGTTGTGTCTTTGTTGGAGGCTGAGAGTAAACCATGAGGGTTAACCTCTCATCTGCTTCATCTCCTCCTTCAATATGTTGTCCTTCCCTTTGGCTCAGCAAGGATCTTTCTTTCTTTGATTTAACTCCTGCTGAAGCTTCCAAAATAGGCTTCTTCCCACTAATCTTTGTTGCAAGAATTGAAATGAGGCCTACTGCTACCCTTTGACTGCATAGTGTTGGCAGTATCCTTTCTTCCATCTTTTCGTTGTATTTTTTATTGGCTGATAGATCCCTTTAAGACAAAGTAATCATTTTTTTACAATTTCAGACAGAAATTTTCAAAAGCAAACTGCCCAGTAAAATTAGAATAAATAGACCAAAAACCCCTAAAACCCTTGCATTCTCTTAATACAAATGCCAAAACCAAGAAAACCCATTTGGACAGAAATTGGAAAATGCTTTCACCTGGCTATGGGGAACGCCATGCTTAGATTGGGCGGATGCTTGATTTGTCAAATTGGAAAGAGGAACACGTTTCCTAGATTGCTGAACAGGTGGAACAACTCGGCTCCATGGTCCGCCGTCTAGAGAGACTCTCTTTGGATTCACATTGTCCCTCCGTGGATTATCTGCCCTTGTCCTCGATCCACCGGTTGGTGCAACTGACGCCGTTTCAAGTAATTTTAATCTTCGACTTTGCTTTGCCATTTTTCTATAAAAAATAAAATTATGCAAGGTGCTCGGGCCTGCCTGAAACAATCAAATCCCAGCAGCAAATGCAAAGGCGAAAAGGAAAATTAAGCAATTAAATCGATATATAGGAAAAATTGATGTAAACTGCTGGTATCAGTCATAGAGAGACATCATGAGAAAGGACAGTTTCTCCTAGTGATAATAAGCAGAGGAAGGTGGGGTAGGAGCTACCCGATGGTTTCATTTACTCTCTGTTACCTGTTCCTTTTTGACACGGCCATGACACCAATCAATAACACCCTTCCAAAATATAGCCAAAGGTCATAAAATCCATGAGTCCAACTAGTAAAGGTCAAATAGGTCCTTCCAAAAGTAAGCCTAGAGTTATAAGGGCCCAAGTCTATCATCATTGGAGGTCACAGGGGGTAGAGGTAGCGAAGGCAGAGGTTTACATCTAAGTCACCTGGTTCGAATTCTTGTTCGAGTTCGGTGACTTTGAAGTTCGTCTAAAATTCGGCAATGAAAATTTTGGTGATAAAATTCGGCATTAAATTCGAGAGACTAAAATTAAAATATATATATATATATATATTAATATTTAATATTTTATAGTATTATGTTAATATTAATATTAGTTTTAATAATTTAGTGTTAACGTTAATTTGGTTTTAGTGTACTACTATATATAATAAAATTAAGATGAGTAATAATATTAAGCAATATTTTTAATATTAATAATAATTAGATTATTAATATTTTATGTCTAACATCACAAAAGCAACAAACAAGTTTAATAATAAATAATAAATAACAAGTTTAATTAGGATATTTTTGGAATAGAACGTGGTTTTCTTATTGAAAAAACAAACAAGTTTAATGATAAATAATAACCTAAACAATAAACATATGAACCTAAAACAAATAAAATACTTGAATGCAAAAACAAATCTACGACACCTTGCGAGAGGCGACTCCACTCACTACCAACCGCCACTGGAGTCGGTCGCCTGTCATTCACGGTTCAATGGAATCAGCTCGTGATTCATTACTTTATGGAATCGACCCATGGGGAGTCTACGATTGTATTCTTTTGCGAGTCTGCTTGTGTCCTCTTTTTGAATTCACAGCAATGACGACCCTCTGCGTAATGTGAAAAGATAGCCATGGATTTCACTCACAATGAGAGAATCGGCGATTTCAATGCTTCACGACAGCTTTAGTGGAGAATACATGACGAATTTAGTGGAGAATACAGGATGGCTTCACAATGGAGCATAGATGGCAGCGAGTTTGGAATAAAATGCACCGAACTTGAAGGAAAAATTCGGCTGACTTAAATATTCACCGATTTTCGATTTTCAAGGGAAAAAAATGGCGAACCCAGTGACTTAGGTTTATAGTACTAAAAAGAGGAACCTAAGAGCTACAAATGGTTCCATGTATATGGGTACTCGTCTTTTTTGCCATGCATATCTACCGGTGGAAGACTCATATAATAACCATGTATTGGGGATCTAGGTCCAGTGGATCGAGATCGAGTTGCCTAAGTTGTTTATCCAATTCCACAGTATCTAGATCCAATGACAGCATTTTACCGAGTTTACCAAATGAAACCGGAGATAAAACTAATCATGGCACCAACGTTTGTAAGAATAGCCCTCAATAAAAATATTCTAATGAATATTTCCTTTCATAAGAAGGCATCGACTCCTGTATCAACTCTGGGATCGACTGCATGGAGTAGCATAATGAGAATCGACATCGACTCTGTACACATACTTGGATTGATTAACAACATTGCCACTTGATCACATCAACTTATACATGAAGTACAAACATCGAGTGTATCAACTCTTGGGATCAACAAACACTTGTGAGCACTATTGAAAAATGGATGTAGGTTTTCGAATATAACACAAATCATAAATGACACCCTCTAACATTATGCAATATACAGCCACCATATCCATATTACTTGCAATTAAAATTTTCCTTTAGAAACCACTTTCATTAAAGTTAAACCTCTAGAAAAATTAAGAAAAAATTAATAGCGGCTTATAGAAATAGCTAAACATAAAAAATACGTCATTAATTTTTTACCAAAATTAAAACATCACTTCCTCTCACATGTGGAAAATTAGTATGCATTTAGGAGGTACTCACACCTCTCACACCTGGAAAATTAGTACTAGCTCTTTCTTTGACAATTGGGTTATGCTCCAAAGCACTATAGACCTCTCCTCTCCCAAAGTTGTAGTGTTTCTTACCAAGGTTACTCTAGATATTTTACTAAGGATAAATGATGCAGGGGAATCACTCTTAAATTGCAATGTGGCCATTCAAAAATTAAGATTCTAAATTTTACAAAAGGGAGTGGATTTCCCTTAATTGAATCTCCATATGTTTAGGTTAGTGGTAATCAATTTAGTGAATTAGTTCTGGAAAGAATCGAGTTAGCTTTGCTGTCAATGGAAGAGTTAAGTTAGAAATAGGATAGAATGCAGTTGAATTCATTTAGGATATCTTGTGAAGTTTTCAGATTGTTAGAAGAACTTTAGGAATTAACTTTCTAATTCTATATTTAGTTTCCTTCTCCTTTTGTATATATTCTGAATTAGTTTGCTAAAAGGTTGGATTCTCTGAGTAATGGAAAGCTTGTTTCTGTATGAGATTGTTGTAATCCCCAAAGTTAATTAATGAGTATTACAATCCTTGGGGGCTACTCATGAATCTTACAAATATAACAATACTAAGCAGATTACACAGTTTTAGTATTTAGGAAAGATTTATACTTTACTACAAAAAAGAGGTGCAACAGAAGGTAAAGACTTGCACAACTCCTCTCGTAAGTGTTTTTGGAAGGGGTCTCACAGGGAAAGTAAAGATTCCTTGTCCCTCCCTTGAACCTTGAAGTGAGGAAATTCTTAGATATTATAACCTTTAGTCTGAAATCCTGTACACAACATTTTTGGTCTACCAACCCTTGGAATTGCTAGTTCCTGAGTTTTATCTGTAAACATAGAAATATTATTATGAACCTGGGCAAGTCTGACCTATTTTCGAGGCTGCAAATTTTGAAAATCATGAGATATCCAATAATAGATTTGATCCTTATGGCCTATTCTAGTGCATCTGCAGGTGTGGCAATCGTTTATTACTGTAAGGGAATTATGATCTAGCCATTTCATCTCCACCACATCCACAACAAAGAAAAAAACATGAATAAAAGAAAAAAACAATAGATAATCAAGAAAAACACAGAACAAACCTGAAGGTATAAACATTGATGCCATTCTGAAGGCAGTGGCGACCCAACGTGAAGCTCAATACCAATATTTGATAGTTTCAATTTCTGTCCACCGACACCAATCTCATCACCATGTTTAGAATTGCCTGAATTCCAACTCCATTTAATCTTCTTAGATGTTCCTTCAAGCATCTTCTTAGATTCAAACAAATTACTTGTAAATCTAGTCCTCTTAGCCTAAGTATTCAACACAGTAGGGTAGGGTTGTGATTCATATAATGGGGCAAGGGTTTCATTTTCGGTGACCACGACCCCGGCCTCAACCTATTCTTGCCCTGCTTTGTAAATTCTCTGATCCATTCTCAGGATCAGCTCTGCTTGTCTACACTGATGTCATTGCCCTCAATAAACCAAAAACTAAATGAAGCTTCACTTCATTGCATAAAAACCCTCGTTCTGCAATAGGGCATCCACCGTTATCTCGGGTATATCTTTTTAGTCCGCGGAAGCGTTAGGCACTCTATAGCAGTTTATTAGGGGATCATGTGCCATACGTAGCGGTGTGGCTTCCAGTTGGTCATGTAGGAAAAGAAACCCCCCCTTTTCTATATAATTTAGGGATGGGCACATCATATTGTATCCTTCTTTCCAATACGCAGGTGCAACATATCCATAGCCAGATGATGTCTAAAGCAATAAAAAAAGGATGTCCGAAGGCAAGGCATATAGGTTGAATTAGATGTACTCACAGAGCTTATCATTGATGGGAGATGCTACTCGTAGCAGTAGGTGTGGATGAAATCCATGTCCAAGAAAAAACGTACCTAATACTTCTTTATTTTGTTTGCTTTTGGATTAATCCTAGTAACCAAACCCAAGGTCACCATGACTCCATGTAAATCATATGTTATAACATTATATTTAAACCATATGGTATAATATGGTATAATGTGGAGCCTATACCATAAGCGCCAATGTTTAAAACATATCACAAAGGCATATTTATATCCATTAAAAGCATACAAATATAATGTAAATCATATGTTATAACATTATATTGAAACCATATGGTATAATATGGTATAATGTGGAGCCTAAACCATACGCGCCAATGTTTAAAACATATCAGAAATACATATGTTTATATCCATCAAAACAATACCAATATAATGTGGATTGTTATATTATTATATGCCACATCATAAATCTTAACCATATCTTTATCCAAGGTCATGCCACGAAGAGATTGTATGCAAGCAGTAATGTTAAACATATCGATTAAAACCATACCAATATAATGTGGATTGTTATATTATTATATGCCACATCACAAATCTTAACCATATCTTTATCCAAGGTCATGCCACGAAGAGATTGTATGCAAGCGGTAATGTCAAACTTTATGTGTTATAACCATATAACATAAAAAAATGCCATCATTTGAAGTATGGAATTATAATGTGGTAAGGTTTAAATATAGGTTATGTTGGTATAGACATAATTGTGTTTGGTTAGTTTTATTTATATTACTAAAAATGATTTTAAGTTTTTTTTTAGTAATATTAATAAGAAATAGAAATATTAAACAATGTTAATTTTAACTTTTGATTATTTTTATTTTTTATTTTTGAAGGTATTTGGTTTTATAAAGAAAAATTGTCTAGTCAACAAAAAAAAATAAAAATTCAAAGATAACAAGAAAAATGGAAACAAATTTATACATAAAAATATATATTATATATTTGTCAAAATAGGTTGTTTTAAATTGTGTTTTTTCCAAGGTGTAAATGAAAAAATTATGGAATCTCTATTTGTTGATATATAAATTATATATTTTGTTATAATTTATTGAAATTTAGATTATATATTTTGTTAAAATATACCTTTTTAAATTGTTTTTCTAAATATAGAAAGAAACATGGTGGAATCTTTCTATATTAATGTTTTTTTTTCATTGTAAAAAAATATGTAATTTGTTATTCATAAGAATCAAAATTATATCATAGTTGTTCATGTAAAATCCCCTTCAAAGTAGGATAGAAGACAATATTGAAGCCCTGGGCAAAACATTACAATATCCAAAAATAAACGAGAGGGATTCTACCCATCAACCTATAGAAAGCAAAAATGCGGAAAAGACAAAATAACTGTGAGACAAAAAAATAGCAGGGCTCAGGAGAGTTGTCATGTAGATACAACCTAAAACAGTCCAAGGCAAAACCAGAATTGAGAAACTGGAAGCAGGTAAAGCGACCTTCAGTAATCATGATTCTGTTAATTGAGTACTTACATAAGTGAAGAATACCAGGGCAGTCTCCTATCACAAGATTTGATAGGTTGTCCACGTCAAAATTGAACTCCTTATACAGGTGCCTGAAGGATAAAGAAAGAAAACAATTCTTTAGGAGCCCAATCCTTTTCAACCAACAATCATAACTCAGTGACTACAAATTGGTGAGACCTCTGGCCCAAAAAATTATGACCTTTGATTCACCAAAAATAGAAAGCTAGATAAAAAAAAAAATTGTGAACCATAAAAGACCCCATAAGGCTAAAAGTTCAGAAAAAGTATTAGTGCCACTCCCAACACCCATCCTTGGCTTGAAACTATGAGAGTCATATATATGGAGGATCATGCCAGTACCACAATTTCCATCCTGCTTGGCCCCATCAAAGAATCCATATATGGTATCGGATTCCAACACCGGGATGATTCGAATCTTTTAAACTTTTGGGGCACAATCTCTGTTCCATTACAGAAAACATGCCACAATCTAAGAAACAAGTATACCCCCTTGCAAATTTTAATCACTTATTCTAATGTTTGCTTCAGTTTTCCTTTGTAGTGTGTGAGGAATGTCGATGTGCAAAAACCAGTGACCTTTGCAAATAGTGGCATTGCAGGAGGGTGCTCATGCTTTTCCTAGGTTGAAAGCTCAAAATGCATATGGTTATGAGCGCATAGGCTGGAGATGGTGATAATTGCAAATATAAAGTGGAAGCAATAACTTCAGTAGCATTGAGACTTGTAAAAAACCATAACAACTGGTTATTAATTGGAGTGATGAACACAATATACACACAATCGGAGCGGCAAGAACCATACCTTTGAAGCGCTCCAACTGGTCATTACGAGATCCTGAACCGGCTTATTGTCTGCAAAAATAGGGTATCGAGTGCAAAAATAGGGGAGCAGGGGTCGAACGATACCATCAGCCTAGAAATACGAAGTTGACATGTTTTCTAAGCAATGCATTGGATGCATTTGGTAAGTCTACGTGGAGGAGGCGCATTTGAATGGCCAGTTCTCGAGGGGATGTAGGGCTATGATGCTTCTATCTAGGTAACGATATATATGGTACTGGTTCTAGTACCTAATTCGTAATTGACGTAGGAACATAATTTTCCTTTGGAACGCGCTTAACCGGGTTTGCTTCAATGGTGCAGCAGGGATAAAGATGATCAAGAGAAAATTCATGCAATTGCTTTGTTGGATCTTTGAAGATCAAGTTGCATGGCACTAATATTACTAATAGAAGGTAGACAACTTACAAAAATTACACTTCATTGCCAAATTTGCAATTTTCCATGACACAATTAAAAATGACTAACATAAATGACTAATTCATATTCTTCTAGCTAGTCATTTTTTATGCCGTGACTAAATTAGTCGTTTATTTTAGTCGTTTTT
Source organism: Pseudotsuga menziesii (assembly GCA_001517045.1). Taxonomy (NCBI): domain Eukaryota; kingdom Viridiplantae; phylum Streptophyta; class Pinopsida; order Pinales; family Pinaceae; genus Pseudotsuga; species Pseudotsuga menziesii. The sequence goes on from LPNX010228228.1 coordinate 58,896, forward strand.
AACTTTGTCACTTATTATCTAGTCATATTTGTCAATTGGTGACTAAATTAGTAGTTAATTTTAGTCGTTTATAGTTGGGTCAATCAAAATTGCTCATATTTAGTAGTAAATCACTTGGAAAACCTGTCGTGACTAGAATTTTTAGTCACCTAGTAGCTAATTCCTCATTTTGTACTAGTGTTATGAGGCTCACACGCAACCTTGCAAAACCTGAGCACATCCTTCCTTCCTACATATTTGAACAACTTTTCCCTTAGAGACATCATTCTAATAGGTAGTGTAGCAACCTTTGTCCTTTCCCACCAAATAGATTGCATTGTTAATTTATGTGTGGCATTTGTGTCTCTTACAACAATTTTGAGTTCAGTTTGAGTCAAATGGTCCAACCTTCTCCCTTTCCATGTATCTTTCCTATGTATTTTAATGTTTATCCTTGATTCACAATATAAACACATTCTAAAGTCATCACAATTAGGAATCAACTTACAAAAATTGCATGTCAATGAATCAAAAGGGATTCTTTTTTAGAAACCCTCTTGCAATGAATATGTATGTATGTACCGTTAATACAACATTCAGTACCATAATAACATAGTGTTCTCCTGGTATGTTTCTCTATGGCCCACATTTTTCCACCATGTTGGTCATCTATTAGAACCATTGCGTCCAATATATCCCCTCTTCTATCAATATAGGGATGCCAATACCCCAAACATAGTTATATCGGGGAGGAAATTGTCCTAGAATAAGATGGAAAAACACATTGGTAAATGATCTCCTAATGGTTACTAACAAGTAATAACAAATAAAGTAATGTGCACATTCAAATTCAAATTAAATTAAAACTTTAGTGATTAACACACCTGAAGTAGAAAATTTTCAACTTGTAGAACCCCCATATAATGGTGATGGGAGTGATGGGATCAAGAACTTAGTCAAACTTTGTTGGAACTTTTCATTGGTAGGATTCTTTGGTCTCCCAACTATATCTTGTGAAGCCTCATTTGTAGTAGTATTAGTGTGTTTCTTTGATTGCACATGTTCATTTAGAGAACGGACAATATTACCACTTGTTGGAACCAAAGAGAACTATCTATTGCATCGTGTACATTCCACTCCTACTTTTTTCTTGTCCTCATAGTTTCTAAGTGTTTCTTCGGTCACCACCTTGAACAAATTATGCTCTTACAGTTTGGTTGAAATCATGTAGAACTTTGATTGCTTGATCAATGTCATGTTGATCTCTAGCCATTGTTGTCTACTTTAATCTGTTACATGAAGGAATTTCATTAATTCCAAACATTGAAATGTGACGTTGATGGGACCTTGTTTTTGTATGATTTTTTTTGAAGTTATGAACTGTTCGCATTGCCAAGGATACTTCCCTCGTTCCATAATCAATGCCACAAATTTCACAATGGATATTTATATTAGGTTTTCCATTTTCTAAATATACCTTGAGCGTTAGATTCTCCTTGAAAAATTCTTCCATTAAGCTATTCACTTTATGTTCCCAAGATTCCAACACATTGGGATCAACCTGTATAACTTGTTCCACTGAATCGGACACATGATAAACTCTTGGTTGTTTATAAATAGGTTCCTCTACATCCCCTTCAATGTTTTTAAAGATTGGTGTTCCTTCCATTACATGTTATTCCAATGTTTTGACAACCAACGTGCCTACTTTCCTCTTAATGGCTACATTTGTTGTTGCAGGTTTCATTTTTTGCTCTGCCTTTGTATTTAAAGGAATTCCAATTGTGCCAATAAAATAAAAAGGCTATTCAACAATTTCATCATCCACAATTTCACAACATATATTAGCATATGTACAACCTTTTCAATATTGGACTATGCCAAGGTTACAATTCTCTTCACCAATAAAAATTGTGAAGTCCAGAACATCACTTGCACTATTACATTTCGATCCAAAATCTAACAGAAAAATCTGATGGCGCACGGATTTCTCTTTTTAAACTTACCAAAAATCACAAGGATACATTTTTTTTTGTAAATGTGGCCACAAGCATCGGTGAAGCGATGGCTATTCTCATAACCGTCGGTTAAGCGACGGCGCGTTAGTAAGTGTCACTTAAGCGATGACGCCTTTAAATTGGAACCCGATGCTTAGGTTCCTTTTAATTGGTCAACTATTTAACATGGAAAGCGTCATCGCATATACTATGCTTAGGTTCATTTACTACACACACTCATATAAATAGATGTAGGCCTAGGTTCATTATCTCACACACTCACTCTTGCACTTATCTCTTGCACAAGAAATGCAAATTTCCTAAGGGTTTGTTTTTTGTCCTTGTGCTTTTGTGGGGATATTCCCACTTGGTCTTGGATTTTGGTCTTTCTCTTTGGTGACTTCTCTCTTGAATTATCTCTTGGTTAATAATTTCTTGGTTTAGGGTTTGGTTTTTGGCCTTGTGCCTTTGTGGGGATCTTCCCACTTGGCCTTGGATTTTGGTCTTGCTCTTTAGTGACTTCTCTCTTGAAGTATCTCTTGGTTAATTTCTTGGTTTAGGGTTTGGTTTTTGGCCTTGTGCTTTTGTGGGGATCTTCCCACTTGGTCTTGGATTTTGGTCTTTATCTTTGGTGACTTTTCTCTTGAAGTATCTCTTGGTTAATTTCTCATTGGTTTATTCTTGGTAAATCTTTCTTGGAGAAACTTTGTTCTCTTGTGCTAGGGTTTTATACCCTCACTTAGGGTTTTCTCTTGTGGATTTGGCTTTGACTCTTGTGGAAAAGAAGATTCATCATATACTTGGTTTTGTCTTGAATTAGGGTTTACCCTCACTTAGGGTTTTCTCTTGTGGATTTGGCTTTGACTCTTGTGGAAAAGAAGATTCATCATATACTTGGTTTTGTCTTGAGTTAGGGTTTACCCTCACTTATAAGGTTTTGCTCTTATGGATTTGGCTTTGAATATTGTGGAAAAGAAGATTCATCATATACTTGGTTTTGTCTTGAGTTAGGGTTTACCCTCACTTAGGGTTTTCTCTTGTGGATTTGGATTTGACTCTTGTGGAAAAGAAAATTTATTATATACTTGTTTTTGTCTTAACTAGTTAGGGTTTACCCTCAGTTAGGGTGTTCTCTTATGGATTTGTCTTTGACTCTTGTGGAAAAGAAGATTCATGATGATATAATTGGTTTTGTCTTGAGTTAGGCCGGTTTACCCTCACTAATTAGGGTTTGCTAGGGATTTGGCTTTGACTATTGTGGAAAAGAAGATTCATCATATACTTGGTTTTGTCTTGAGTTAGGGTTTACCCTCACTTAGGGTTTTCTTGAAGTGGATTTGGCTTTAACTCTTGTGGAAAAGAAGATTCATCATATACTTGGTCTTGTATTGAGTACTTAGGGTTTACTCATGTGGCTTTGGTTTTAACAATTGTGGAAAAGAAGACTCGTCATATACTTGGTATTGTCTTGAGTTAGGGTTTACTCATGTGGATTTGGTTTTAACCATTGTTGAAAAGAAGACTCATTATATAGTTGGTCTTGTACTCTTGAGTTAGGGTTGACTCATGTGGATTTGGTTCTAACCCTTGTGGAAAATAAGACTCATCATATACTTGGGTTTGCTCGTACTTTGTTCTTAGGGTTTGAGTAATAAAATGCCACGTAACAATAATGTTACAGGTCATCAATATCGAGAACAAAATCGATAATTGCTTGCTAGGTTGTGGGATGGAGTGGAAAGAAGGGGTGATGGAAAATGTTATTGTCCTTGCAGTCGATGTAGGGGATTTAA
>LPNX010228228.1:69970-110157 GCA_001517045.1 Pseudotsuga menziesii
AATTCCTTTCCTTTCCATTTCATGAAACAGTGTCAGAGTTGCCTCCATATTGCATATTTTGCAATGCCCTTTAATCAGTGACTCAAACATAAAACCATGTAGTAGAATACTCCACTTCTCCATTTCAAAGAGAAGAGTTGATGCCTCCTCAATTTTTCCTTGCTTGAGTATCCAGAAATTAGGAGATTGTAAATATTGATGTTTGGGACAAGGCCCATGGCTAACAATTTCTTCAAGAGCTCCTCTGCATCCTCTAAATAGCCTTCCTTACAGAGACCATGTATGAGTTTCAAGTAAGTGGTAACAGTGGGAGTAACACCTGTTCTCTCCATAGCATCAAATAATGTGAAAGCTTCTACGAGGTGGCCTTCAATGCAAAGTACATCAATTATTGAATTATATGTGACCTCATTAGGCATAGTACCTTTTAATTCCATTTCCTTGCACAGTTCTAAAGCTTCATCCAAACAACCTTCTCTGCACAGGCAATAAATTACTTTTGCACAAACAACTTCATCTGCCACAATTCCCTTAGTCAATGTTTGCTTTAAAAGCTTGCATGATTATTTCACCCTCCCTTCTCTGCATAAGTGATCAAGGAAAACTGAACAACTAGAGGCAGTTGGCAACATATATTTGGCCTCCATTTCATTGTAAATTGTTAGAGCTCCATCTGCGTCCCTTTCTTTGCAAAGTCTATAAATAAGCGAGTGATAAGTTTCCAGTGCTGGTAATAACCCCTTATCTTGCATTTCATAATGCAGTTTTAAGGCTCCCTTTATGCATCCCCTTTCACAGTTTGAAATTATTATCTTACTGTAAATATGAACATTAGGAACTAAACCTTTCTCTAGCATTAGTTTAAAAATATTATTAGCCTCTTCCAAACTGCCCTTCTTGCAAAGACCATTCATAAGGGTGCTGAAGCTTTCAATAACAGGCAAAAAATCCATTTTTTGCATTCTCAAATGCATCTTCAATGCCATATCTACCTTTCCTACTTTGCAAAGTCCACCAATGACAGCATTGTATGTAGAAGCATTAGGTGCAACACCATTCACCTCCATTCTGTCATACAAATTCATGACAAAATATGCATCTTCCATGCATAAACAATCAATCAACATATTGCAAGTTCTGACATCAGAAGCCAATTCTTTTACATAGGTGCTGTTCAGAATCTCATTAAACTCCTCCTTTTTGCAATTTTTTAAGAGTACTCTGATAAGTGACATGTAACTGCTAATACTTGGGAGCATGCCTTTCCTTTATATTTCATTGTAGAGTTTCATACCAGTATCAAATTTCCATTGATTGCAAATTCTGCCAATGACAGTGTTATAGAGAGAGTCGTCTGGCACAATTCCACAACCTATCATGTTATCAAGAAGTTCAGAGGCCTCCTGTATATTTCTTGCCTCAGAATGTGCCTTAATCAAATCCATGTAGGTAATCACATTTGGAATTAAACCTTTGTCCAAGGCATCTTTAAGGAGGTTGCTTGCAACCGATATCCTACCTTTCTTACAAAAGGCATTGATAACTAAATTGTAATTAGAAATGTTGGGCATAACACCATGTCTTTGTAGTTCTTCCCAGAATGCCAAAGCTTCCTCTATCTTATCTACTTTACAGTATTCACCGATAAGAATGCAGAAAGTAACAGCATTGGGATCCAACCCTCTGTTAGGCATCCACTTGAAGACATCAATAGCTTCCCGAACATGACCAGCCATACAAAGTGCTTTGATAAGCACGTTACAAGTGATGACATCAGGCTCAATTCCTCTTGCCTCCATTTCCTTGTAAACATCCAATGCTCTCAGAAAAGTTCCTCCCTTGCAGTACCCATCCATCATGGTGCTGTAAGTCACATTGTTAGCACCCAAACCTCTCGCTGAGATTTCTTTTAAGAGAGTACTTGCTTCAATCATCTTGCCTCCTTTACACAACCCATTTATAAGAGCATTGTAAGTGATGAGAGTAACCAAAACCCCTTTCATTTCCATTTCTTCAAGCAAGCTAAATACTTTATCTAGTTTGACTTTTCGGCAATACCCATCTACCATCATACCATAGGTAACCTCATCAGAATCAATACCCTCCTCTAGCATTTTCTCCAAACATATCTCCGCCTCTTCCATCTTTCCATCTTTCCTATTTTGGTATTAGGGTTTTGGCATGGTTTGGGCGTAAAGTGCCAAATATTTGGATTAGTTATTGTGCTATGGGATGAGGATAATTCTTTTGCAAAAACATTCTTAAGAAGACCTACATGCTTTATGTTGAGATGAAAAATCAATCCTCTTATTGAGCTAGGGTCTCCCTATAAGGAAACCTCTTTTGTATCAGGGTTTTTTGCATTATCTCTTGGGTAAAGTTCAAAAATTTTTGCATGATAGAATGCGCCATAAGGAGAGGATCACAATGATTCCAAAAGGTTTAATAAAGGATCTATATTTTATCTGCTAGCTGATTTTTCTATGCGCTTGTTGAATTAGGGTTTTTCCCTATAAGTGAGGTTGTTTTGCATGAAGTTTTTGGGCATGATTTCAGGGGAAGAGTTGCTGATCAGTTACAATTTGAATTGGATAGATACATATGCAGATACTTCAGTAGTGGTACATATAACATTTCACAAAACCTGTAATCTTTATGTTATCAATTTCGCAATATGTTTTCCATTAATTTTTTTAAAAATATGTTTTTAAATAAGATTTTCCCCGTGTATTTGTTTCAGTTCGAAATTAATTTTTTTAATTACTTTTTGTTGCAGTCAGCTGATCGGGGCAAGTTCCTAATGGAGCCTGAGAGGCCGACACCCCCCTACAGGCGACAGGTATATATACCACATTTTTACTTACCTGCTTCTTTAGAAAGTACATTTGTTTAATTATGATATCAACGTGGTCAATATTTAAATATGTTTTTAAATAAAGATTTTCCCCGTGTATTGGTTTCAGTTTGAAATTAATGTTTTTAATTACTTTGTTGCAGTCAGCTGATCGGGGCAAGTCCCCAATGGAGCATGGGAGGCCGACACCCCCCTACAGGAAACAGGTATATATACCACATTTTTACTTACCTGCTTCTTTAGAAATTACATTTGTTTAATTATGATATCAACGTGGTCAATATTTTGTTTGTAGGCTGAGGGTCGAGGCAAGAGCTCCATGACAGATGATATGTCGATAGATGTTAGCATGCCACGCTCATCGGGTCATGAGAAGGTATATAGCACGTTGTGAATTTCAGAAATTGTATTTATACATATTTATGTTATCTAATTGTATTAATGATTTCAAATTGATATTAATGTTTTCTATTTTTATGTCGGATGATACTTATTTATAGATGGATCTGAAGGATATGGATTTGGGGCACATTCTTAACGATTTTGACCTCAAGAATTCAAAGAATATCTGGGATGCAGTTCAAAAAGAAAAAAACAAAATTAAATCAGGAGGTTGTCAATCTGCTTATATCGGATCCGCAAATGATGCAGGATGAGACTCAAGCAAAGATAGATCGTGTGTTGCTTAAAGTAAAGTGCTTCGATGTAAGCTGTAAACTCTTTAATTATAAGTCTATTCCAAATGCAATTTTTTTCCTATTCGTATATGAGTAACTAAAATACTATTTGTTTCTACAGGAATATTTTTTGCCCGGTGAGAGGCATACTGATACCATTGAGCATGACACCCCCTTCGTCACTGATCATGTATCGTTGCCGTCTGGCCAGTCGAAAACACAAAATGAGACACCCCAGATGGAACATGAGAGTGCCAACAAGGATCAGGGGCATGAGAGTGCTGGCGAGGATCAGGGGACGGTACATGGAGAAGAGCATGACTTTGATGCTACCGTCCCAGCATTTCCTGGATCTTTTCGTGTCACTAGCACGGGAACATTTGAGACTACTTTTTTGGTGGACAAAGATCTCATTCTCTATAAGATGGAGAAGATTCCAAGTACTATTTACAAAATTTTTTTAACTATATATTATAATTTTATTGGAATGTAATTATGCATCATTCTTTTTACACTAATTAACACATACTCATTTTTGTAGGAAATGATGTCTTTTATAAACATCTTAATGATTGGTCTTTAGAGATTTTTGGGCACACTATCCACACATGGTGGAACCGACAGAGTAAAGTTTTGAAAGATTAGCTTATTGCTCGCTTGGTTGGGTTTTTTGGTGCCGAAACCTTCAGCTAAAAAAAGGTTCTCGAAAAAGCTAGCGAACATTTACATTATGTACGATGAGGATATTGGAACAAATTAGCAATTAATCCAAAGTATGAGGGCCCTCCGATGATTCCAACAATGGAGTGGAAAGGCTTGCTGGATGATGCAAGGGAGAAAGCTGTGAAAATAGCGGGCAAGCCAGTACCCGAGTCAGCTAGAAGGTATGCAATACTTTCGGCAATGCAATTATATGTTTATTACACTTTATTTTCCATTTTTTTGCAATGTTTAATGTATTTAAAATTACTTTTATAGGCTACCAGATACGTCGAATGCCACCCAAGCAAGAATAGAAAAACATTGGCAACACAAGCTTGGCCCTGGTGGATATTCCAACCTGCAAGCACGAATCGTAGGTATGATCAATAATTATTTTATTGTATAGAAATTATAGATTGCATTTAAAATTGTTTTCATGATGATATAACAACAACAATGATGATCTAATTGAAAATTACAGGCTCAAAGATTCCACGATTTGCCAACGAAGGAAGACATGAGGATCGGCTACCAACGTGGGTTTTTAGGTGTTGTTGAACATCGAACAAGCAGCTATGGTAGACAAGCAAAGTCTTCCAGTGGTCCATCCTGCGAACAGGTAACTACAATAAACAAATTCTATTTAAGATTGATTCATTGTGTTTTATATTCATTAATAAACTAGTACGTAAAATATTGAGTCTCTTTGTGTTAAGCCGCACAACGAAAGTAGAGAAAATGTGGAGGATGGAGGAGAAAGAGATATTGGAGTTCATGTTGATCGAAATCCAGGTAATAAATATTACTGTGTTAAAAAAAACTAGTATGGATTAAAGTCTCAAATATTAAATTGCAAATACTATATTGTTGTAAGTCTTGATGTTTTAATGCAGAGGGTCTTCATGTGCAACTTGAGGCAACATCAGAAGATCAAACGCATGAAATTCATGTCACCCATGAGTTGCCAGGTACAAAGCACTGCTCTAATGTTTTTTTCTTAATGAAGGACTTACAATGATAATAATAAAAACACGTCAAGTAATTAATATTTCTTCATTTTTCCAGTACATCCTAGCACCTTACAGCAGCCACATGCACTTCGTGAGCACACGACCCATCGACAAACACGATCATAGGTAGCTACAGAGGGCATAGGAAACAAAAAACAATTGGTAGAAGAGGATGTCACACTTAGAGAATATGTGGAGAGAAAAAAGTGCCAAAAAAAGTAGTGATTGTNAGCGCGAAAAAAAGTAGTGATTGTAACAAGTACACTATTACATTATTTTTTTATGCATTGTCCTTGGTTATTATTTTTGATATTATGGAGTAATGTCTTCAACTATTTAATTTTTTCTATGTATGAATGAATGAATGAGTTAATTAATGAATTCTATAAACTAATTAATGATCAAATGCACATAATTCCTTTAAGATATCATTCGCACAAAATATCATTTATTTCCAAGCACATGCATTGGGTATGGGGAATTGAGAGTGACGTGAGGGGGGGGAGGGGCCATATGAGCTTCCACCATCATGTGGTTGGCCCTTTTTAGTAGATAATATTAAACTATTCTCGAAACAGAGAGGAGCTCAATAAGGTAAAATGCATGCATTATTATAATGTTTCTTTCTTATGACCAGATACGTTGTTTCTTTCTTCGAGCTAACTATAGACATGCATTTTCTTTATACTGTAGAGTGAGAATATTGATGGGCTGGAGATTTCTGGTTTGGAAGATCTTCAAAGTCTACATGTTGAGGAATTTACCAATCTTTGCCAAGCTAAGGTATTTGTATCCATTTAAGATTAAGTGGGAAAGGTACGTAGCTATCCCTTCCATTATAGAGGCTATATTCTTGGAGTTACATCTTAGCTTGTAAGTTTTTATATGAGTTAATTAGGTGTTTCTTTTAGCTTCAATTTTTCTCTCCTGTTATGAATTGCTTGTTTAATATCATGGAACCGGTAAGTATGTTAATCCATGTGTGTTATTTTAATTGTCTGCTTAAGAAGATTCATTATCCAAAGATTGGTTCTTCACAATGAGCCATTACATGTTAGTGCGGTAGCATACTTAAACATTCACAATCATCCTCTGTCCTCAATAGATAGATCCATCATCTTCCCTTTGATAGACATACAGCTACCATGAACCATCTTTTTAAATTTCAGTCAGAATTTGGATCCTATTTAGTATTTATTATAACCAATATAAGATTTCTGCATGATATTTTGTTTTTAAGTTTGTTTATGGTATTCCAACAAACATTATGCATATAATCCATTCATTGCTATATTCATAACAACATAAGAATCCATAGAGGAATTCACAGGGATCTTGTCAATTGGGCAGTGATGTAGTACTTACAATGTGTAAGTGAGAAAGATGTTATTGAACGAACTGCAACCAGAGCAGCAACATTAACAATACTCCAAATGTGGATGCCAAAGAAACCATTAATACAAAGTCCTTGAGTGCACAGTTGAGGATTGAGGCCAACGAAGGCCAGAGAAAAACCATCTGATAATAGCTACAGGTAGAAAGATGAAAGAACTGCTATCAAGACAGAAGAACCCAATGCATTAAATGGTCCTACAGCAGCATAGGATATTCTTTGTTCAAAATGGCTTGAATTTGTCTTTTTCCTGGTGAAATTTCAGCTAGTAAATTTGACAGAAAATTGGGTTCTAGGCCTAGTTTCATGGATCAAAGCTCCAGGGACATAGTTATTTCATGCCCCCAAATGTTTTGAGGGTCTCTGAATTGACCCACAACCTCCAAAAATCCATAAACAACCTGCAACTATACCAGAGTTGGATTTTTTACTTTGTCATATTCAGGGCAATTTTGGAAAAAGCATATGCTGTTCCATCCTACAGCTGCCAAACATCAAGAGAAGGAATGCCTTGATCACTTGGGTTCAACTATTCTAAGGAATATCTACGTTAAAGTAAGCTAGAAAACCCTTGGTTGAGACAAGGAGAAAACCCAGAGTAAGAGCTCCAAGGAACCTAAACCTAGGAACTAGGATAGTTTCCCCAGAGTAGGTAGAGTAGTGGCTAACAAGGTCATGGTTGTTCAACACTGACAGGTTGACACATACAACTTGTGCAAGGAATCCTTGTATCTAGTACCTTGTCCAATAAATTAGCAAATGCTGCAACTGGTTACCAAGGTAGCTAGTAAATGGCAGGGAACATTAATGAAATTTTAGGTCAAAGTCGGTACAATCTGTCAGTATTTGGCGTTGACAAATAAGCACATACTCTGGGCCAAAGAACACTTGTGATAGGAAAATATGTAGGAACTTGATCCTGAAAGACTCTTCATTCAAATTATTAATAACATAATAGTATCATATCAATGGAGTAACTAATGTGCACTGATAATTAGTTCAAATACCTACTAATTGCACTATACCACCCATTTATCATATGTAAATAGCAGAACAGGAAGACTAGGCAGGTAGATCTTCACTTAGAACTGATTCTGAAAATGCTACCCAATGCCCAACCATCTTGTACTCTATTTATAGGTAGTAAAGAAATTGATTCATGCCTATCAATTTTCATGGCCCAGTCATATGTTCTAGACTTGAACTTTCCAACAATATATGTTTTGAATGTCTAAAGATGGTTTCATCTATGAGAAAAGGCCTCTGGACCACATTATTTATTGACTGGCAGGTATAAATATAGAGAATTGGAGAGATCGAAAAAAAAACCTGAGGGATATGATTGGTAAGTGATGAAAAATAATGCTTACATAAAAACGTGTAGGCTGCAATGCACTCAGAAGTCAGAATGTATTTAGCATTATGCAATTGAAGCACGCTAGCTTCTATTTAGGCAGAACTACATTTGAAAGCAACAGTGACACACACATTATAAAAAGAAATGTGTTTATAATGGAGACGAGCAAACCATAGCAGTCAAATGGCTAATAACAAGTTATTTTTAGAAATGATGAAGGCATTGACTATAAAACCTCCCTATGGAAAGAAATGGTAACTTGATAAAAGAAGGCACTTGAAAGACATAATGAAGGTGACAACATATTCATTCTCATGTTGCTCATCATCTTTGTTATTTGAATGATGGATTATTAAGTAAAAAAGGGAGAAGATGACAAATATAGCATGCGCATACCAGCAGGGAAATCTATTGGATATTTGTTCACACCTATGAGAGGCACATTAGATTCATTCTGATGTTGCTCCTTGTCTTTGTTATTTGAATGATGGATTATTAAGTAAAAAAGGGAGAAGATGACAAATCTAGCATGTGCATACCAGCAGGGAAATCTGTTGGATATTTGTTCACACCTATGAGAGGCACATTAGATAAGGAAAAGCAAATTTTTATCTAGAATCAATTTTTAACATGAGAAATTTTTTATATCTCACCCTCTTACCAGGCGTAACCGAGGGCCAGCTGTGTCCATTGAATGTTGGGTGGTTGAGAGGAATGATTGTTACTATCCCCACCCAAATTAAATTCTTGTAAGAGACATGATGCTCTTGTTGAGCCCCTATGTATTGACTATGTAATGATTGAATGGATTAGGTAATGCTGGCCATACCTTGGTTTTCTAGAACAGCAGGTGTTGGCATTTCTCCCAGTTTTAAAACCTAGGGCCGGAAGCAATATTCTCCCAGTTTTAAAACCTAGGGTCGGCTGCAATATGCATACTTGACTGAAATGTGCTTTAAGCACAGGCCATAGCTAATAATACACAAAGCATCTAATGCAAGGGAAGTTTGTAGTATGTACACCTTGGCACCACTATCCACTATGGAAGCTTTTGAAAAAATACCAGAACATTCAAGTCAATGTTTCCTAAAAGAAGAAAGAGATCTCATGGTCCATAAAAGCTAGTGCATAAGACATGATCGTTCCTTAGTGGCCAACCTTGTCAAATGCACTTTAGATTACACAAACTGCATAGAAGAAACAACCCATTATTCCCATTATGAAGGAAAACAAGACGAACCCATGACGAATAACATGGTCCAGACATAGAAAAGTGGATAGAAAGACCACCACCACTTTCATGATAACATAGGAGGATTGAAAGAAAATCCAATTTCAACAAAAGTATAGTATAATAACTGATACATCAATTTTTTTTTCATAAAACAAATGTACATGCTGTAGTGTTACTGATGCTAATAATCTATGAAATATCAAAACATTTAACTAGCACAAAATAGGGATGTTTAAAATTCTTAAAACATGACAACCACAGAGATGCATCATGCTTAACAAAGAAGAAAACTGATTTGCACATAGCTTCAGTGTAGTGGCTAAATTAATTCATACAAATTGTTTTCGATCTCTAATTAGGCTAAAAGCATTGCTACTCTACATGCTTCTCTGTAATACCACCACTGCAACGAGAAAACCACACCCACCATCTATGCAAAATAAGTTCACAGAATGAGCCTCAAGTGTCAGCTTGGTTGGTTTGAATCCTCCTGCTAAGGCATAATTCCTAGGGAATTCATGGGATCTATTCCCACAGATTCTTGCAGGATTACCAGCCGCAAAAGTGGCTGGTGGTTAATATTTCCCTTCATCAAGAAAACTAGAGAAAGGGGAAATCTACAAGGCACTGGCAAGCTACTAGTTTCCTCATTGTGAATGCTCAATTGTAGGAGGATGATGGGAGTCTATTTTTATGGGAAAAAAGGGAAAAAAAACAGTTCACAACCTGCTCAATAACAAAAACAATAAAGATTTGATTGGGTGAACAGAAAATGCAGGATGCAAAATTATATTTGGAAAGAGTGAAAGACCCAGAGAGACAATTAAAAAAAAGAGAACAAATAAAGTCATATAAACACTTACCCAACTATAAGAAGAATACGAGACAACAACCCCAGTACATATTGATATGCATTGTGCTTAGAATTGACAACAGAGTTCGCATTATATCTAGGGACAATGTTCTTGTGATTCACCCATCCAAACTGAGGCCGCATCAGAAACACAAATCCAAGAAGAAACCCTGATACAAAACATCCGATGTGGGCAAAGTTGTCCACATGTGGTAGTAACCCAAAAGCCAAGTTGACAACAATAATGACAAGTAGTGTTACCAATGCTGCAAACTATGAAAACAAATATCAATCTTAGATACCGAAGTAATAGAATTCCACCAATATCAAAATTGTCAAAACCAAAAGTAAAACATTTTGTTGGATTCTTGTAAAAAGAAACAGATAATGGAATCTTGTACTAACCTTACTAGCATAAATTGTCTAGTTTGTAATAATCTCTGAAAGCATCGCTCCCAATAAATCAAATAATGCAACAGAGGCACCAACAGATACACCGTTCTGGTTAAAAAGTGCTGACAACACACTACCACCAAAAGCAGAGACTAGGTAGACTATTCCAACCCTCACTGCATAAGAAAAAATTGAAAATAACCAATTTATTGGCTGCCAAATCATATTTTGGATTCATTAATGTCGGCAACACAAGTAACCAATAGAATGATAGAATGAAAATATAACATAAAAATTGGCTGTATGCGTTGACTACAGCAGAGAATACATTTCCAATCTAGTTAGCACTTGTATCAACAATGAATAAAGGGAAATCCCAAGTATTTGCCTCCATATGCATAAATGTTGGATGCATAGAGCTAAACCAGACAGTGACTAGGGTATCACACACGGAGGTGAGAGTGAATCAATGAAGGTTATAAACATTAGGAGTTGTCAATTTAAAGTTTTCTTGCATGCATGTAAGCATCCTGCATTGCTCTTTGCTCCACTGTCTTCTGACTGTTTTGGCAAGGCACAGTTATACAAAGTGGAGATGGTGTTAGCTTTCAGATGTTCAATGAATCAGAAAGGAAAGGTGGGCATATTGGAAGCACAAGCAAAAGTACAGGATGGGGAAATACACAGGACCAAATATAAGTTAGAATTTGACACTAGGAAATAATAAACCTTGATGTGTTTTCACAGGGGAAAACAATGAGAAATCAGAATTTACTTTCGGAGTTTGCAATACATTGATGGAATATTTTTAGGGTAATATTTTTCATTATAAGATGTCATTATGTGCTTTACTTGCCTTTTGCAAATGTGTATTATTCATATAGTTTGAGGCTGTTATAAGCATGTACAATGTAATTTTGTACCTAGATGTGAACAGCGAAAACATGACAACCAGTTTCAGCCAATGAAATAAACAAGTGGGTATCTATACGATATTTCGATTCTAGGTAAACATTACTAATATGCAATTGTCTGAATGCCTGTAACAATTTACAAAACTCACCAAAACCAAAATCCTGCTCCAGGCGAATCCCTATAAATATGAGGCTAAACATATTGGCAAGCAGATGAATGACCCCAGCATGCAACCAGATACATGTGATAAGCCACCATCCTTGGTGCTCCTTGACCACCTTATGCCACACAAGAGCTCCCATCTTTTCCAAACTGCAGCAAAATGAATGAAAAATGAAAATGGGCACAAGTTAAATGAATAAATCATTACACCTTCAATGACATTTGAACACAATCACCGTTTCGCATAAGTATAAATTACTCAGCACTACTAAAAGTTATTAAATTTAAACCATGCTTTCTAAGTCCATTACCTGGATCGATATGAATACCATATTGCTTTTATATGTATGTCTCACTGTGACTCAAGTTACAAACTTACAAATAGTTACTACAACCATTCAAGGATGAATCATGATCAAGCACAAAAGAATAATAGAGGATTATTTGTTTCGGTACCGCTTCACTTATACATTGATTGTTCATGACACCTGATTCACACATAGGTTACCTTGTGGAGAGATTTCCTTGGACAACTTTTGCATTTATGGTTGTCTTTTGCTTTTTCATTGGTGTAGCGCTCAACGCATTTGGGTGATTTGATGACATATGAAGGTTTTCCTTTGGAACATTCTAGAATATTTGATGTATTTCACATTCATGGATGGCTCTTGCTCCTAATTCTACCAAATTTACACAGTTCAAACAACAGCAAGTAATACATTTTCAGACCTGTGTGCAGAGGCATTGAAGCATATAATAGGGGTATGCTTGAGAGCTGTGGTCTTTGCATTATGTCCAGATCTAGCAATTTGTGATGGGTTTTTTGAAGTAGTATTGGCATAACATATATCTCAAAACCTTTTACATTTTGACGCTTATATATCTAAGGTTTTGTAGCTTGTTATTGTGTCAGGAGTCATAAAAAAACAAAGGAAAATCTAATAGTAAAAATCTTTAGTGGCACTATCCATAGAAAAATGCAGTGGATTATACTATCTCCTTGTTCTTTTTAAGGTTCTTCATATAGAGTTTTAAAACTTTTCGAAATCTACAGCGTTAGTTAATGAACTTCTGCCAATTGGTTTGTCCAATTTTGCTATCTAATTTCTGCTGAGTTTTGTGGATGTAATACACTTGGTAATACTTAATTGCTAGTTGGCTCAAATTAACTGTTCTATCTACTTGTTGATTTCAGTTGTGGCTACCTTAGGTATACTTGGGTTTTATATAAATTTTAAACTATTGGAGACAGGATATGATTCAAAGAATGAAGTCGCTTAATATAGGTGCACATATTACTCTTGGAAGAGCTATATATTTGATACATGACTTAATTGAGCATATCAAAACTTGAAGCAATTCTTTGTCATCCAAATCATATATATATTTCTTGCACACATACATTTGGTCAAAGCTATTAATCATTTGTCATTTTATCTCACGATTGTTACTTCAGGCATAGCTTATTGATATTTGTTTCTGGGCACTTTGTTAGCAACATTCGCTTTATTGTAGTAATTTCACAATCTACACAAACATCAAGGTGTGTCTCCAGTAATCTGGCATTTGTATTTTTTTTTTTAAAACACTTATAGCCATCGGTTAAGCGACGACCTGTAGGTGATTTTTTTTTATTTTAAATTCAATACCGTTGCTTAACTGACGTTTCAGTTTTCATAATCCGTCGGTTAATAGATTGGTTTCTTTGGTGTACCGATGCTTAACCGACACTTACGTTTTCATTATCGTCGTTTAACCGTCTCTTAACCGATGCTTACATTTTCATTATCTCCGTTTAGCTGTCGCTTAACCGACGCTTAATCGACGCTTACGTTTTCATTATCATCGTTTAACCGTCGCTTAACCGTTGCTTAATCGACGTCATTATTGTCATTTAAGTGACGCGTGTTTAAAGTTTAATATGAATTAGAAGTCGGATAATCGATAATTTACATTTAACCGACGGTAAATTGAGCTATCGCTTAATACACGGATTGGAGAGATGTCGGATAACCGACGACAATCCACCGACGCTTAAAAAAAATCATAGTGTCGTACATGCGACAGGGAAGTGTCGAAAATCCGACAATATGGCCATCATATTTTTGGTCGAAATGTAGTTGTGTTGGATCCATCTACATTTCCATCCATGTGTACCCTTTAGTTGGTTAAGAAATGAATAAAATTATAACAATTTTTTCGCAAGTTTGGATATAATATGGCTACAAAATGAGGTGAATGCATCCATAAATAAATGAAAAAAAAAGATTCAAATTTACACATGCATATTAGTTCATTAATAAAACAAAGAGCTAGGAAGCAAGGTATGCACTTTCAATTCAAATCTCTAAGAAGGATGAATAAATCTTACTATCGGTATGAAATAACTTCAAACAAATTGTATTTTTAGTGGCTTATTCAAATAGCCATACCCAAACTAAAGAATCAACTTCAATGTACCTACAGAAGATCCAAATGTGATCAAAACAAGAGATGAAAAAACACATAAACACCGTTAATGGTAGAAAATATTTCCCTAGAGACAAATCAGTTAATGGCATAAAATATTTCAGTGTTTTCTTGCAATTTCAAATGAAAATATAGATGTGAAAGAAGTTGTCGTGGAGTTTGTTGTAAAGGTTAATGATGTGATGATTTGGTACCACCTAAGTGGGTATCCCATCGCACATACATTAGATATGTTCATGAAGGGGATGTTAGTTGAATATTTGAATATTTTTCATTTGGTATTCGTAAAAGATGCATTTTTAGGAAGAATCATCTAAATCCTTTCACAAAAGGTGGTGTCTAGAGAGCCCAACAATGAATGGATCTTGTTAATAGTGATATTTTTGAACCATGCAAACCTTTTCACATTGCGGCGCTAAATATTTTATAACATTTACTGATGATTTTTCAAAAAAAAAAAATGAAAGGGTCATAGGGAATCTATTAAAGAGGCCAAGGTGTGACATAAGTGGTGTATATGTCTCTAAATTATTCAGTGCTCTATGTGAATAGAATGTCATTAAGATTGACATGCCATGCATTATATCATGCAGTTTTGTAATGGTATTGTGGAATGGAATATTATGACAATGCGCATCAAAGAATGCTTTTTTTTGCAAATAGGTTCTAAGCTAACATTGTCACAACAACAACATATGTTCAAATACAATTTCCCATTATAATAATATAGTCGAAGATTCCTTATAAGGCATGGAATGGGAGGAATCTAAGAATTTATCATTTGAATTTGTTTAAGTGTTTCCATACTTATGCATCTTTGTGATGCAAAGTGAAAGAAGAAGGATTAAAAAATATTGAATTGCATCATAGTTTGACTATGATAGAAATTTAGGTATAATATATATAAGCTCTATGATAATGAAGAAAAAATTTGTCGAAAGTGTTGGTTCTTCTTGAAGCATCAAAATCGATATGGAGATTCAAAAACCCTATGTTTCTTAGATAGAGAAACTTGTTAATCAAGAGGATGATTAAGTTGTATACGAACTACAACAAGAACAAGAAAAATGTACTGAAAATAAAAATATTAAATCTCAACAACAAATCATTGGTACGTAATGTTGTGACAATGACTATAATATATGTTGGAATATACATAAGGAAATTTGAAATGAGTCACATACAATGTGTATATCTCAACATATATCAAATTTAACTCTACATTTCTTGACTTATAAGAAACATAGGTTTCTTCCTCTAACCAAGCATCCAAGGAGATCCTTTCTAGTTGAACTAGTGCAATAAGCTTATCTAGCCAATCAACCAATCCAAGGATTCATGGCACTCCTCCATTAAGGATTCATCTTGCCAACTAACCTAGAGATTAAGGGGTGTTGATCACTTGAGGGTGTTATCTCATATAATCTAGGAGCATCTACATTATTTTATTATTTCTTCTCTCGGTTAATTAGATAAGGAATCAATTTCAATCATTGAGCTATATTCATGTGCATATTATAATATTTTTCCAACTTTGACTAACGCGCATCCTTAGACTAGGGTTTTGGACTTGGAGATCTATGAAAAAATATAAGAAGGAATCCATTTGACTCATTAATAAAGTTGAAGAAGATGTTGTGATCTACTCTCATTTATGGGTTCTCATGCACTATCTCTTGTTTGGATCAATTATAGCCTTTTTTTTTTTTCTATCTTTGATTTGTTTGGTAGGAGGATTGTTTGTTATCATTATGTATCATAGAAGTAAGATCTTGGCCTCCTTCTCACTCAAATGTTAGGTTTATCTAGAGTCCACCCTACACACACAATTATCTTATTTAGTGTAGATGTATCATGTTTTCTTATGTTCTTTTAGGTCCATCCTCCACACCATCTCCCTCTTTAGCTATTTTTCTTGTCCATTGACTCCACCAAATGAACTATTGTACAACACAGCTCTTTTGTTGGCCCAACATTTACCTAAATTTTCTACTTGAGGTTTTCAGAGGCTTCCATCCCACCTCAATACTTACTATTATGGAATATAATCTATGTGTAGTCTTTTCTTGGTCTCTCTAGACATCGTCCTCCATCCTAGTTATTCTCTCTTATGTTGTGTCACGTTAACTAGGATTGTATCACACTCCTCATCTCTCAGCGGGCCCTTCTTGCACACAACCCTAACTAGATAAATCACGTGGGGTTTCACCTAAAAACATTTCACAACATCTCTTTATCTATTAATGTTATTTCACAACACTCAATACTCTAAGGATGCAAAGCCCAATTTGAAAAGTGTGGCCCAAGAATTGGCTAGTGATCTCATTAAATCCATTAAACTAAAACTTAGGGTTTCCACCTCTATGTTTCATCTAGACACCAAAATATCATTACTGAAGTATAGTATTTATATGCATGAATATGTTTTGGACTTTTGATATGTATTCACACTACTCACTTCCAACAATTCCTAGTGAAAAATAAAGAGTATCACCTCCTTCCTAAAGCCACACATTTAGAGGGACTTTTTCATGCTTGATGATAATCTCACCAAAGATGACCTTGAGGTATATGGGAGTTAAATGAAAATCAAGCTACCAATACTAATACTACTATCATATCTACATTTAACGCCTTGTTCCGTGAATTGAGAAGGATTTTTTTATCAACCATGCTATTTATCTAAATTCATGTGCAAGTGGTTGTAGTTGTGTCAAGAACTATGGAAATTTATCCAATATTTTCTTGAAGTAATCAACAAGATCCACCTCCAAATTCATATAAGATATTTGTAATAAGTACTTATTCTTAAGTTCAATTCTATTTTGTTCACTATTTTTCATATTGAAATGTTTATCTTTGAGAGTACCAACCTAGAACAAGCCTTTCTTTGTTCCCTAGTCATGAAACAAAAATTCACAAGAAACCTAGATTTACACCATTCGATAACCCTAACCCTAATTCTATCTATATCCCTAAAAAAATTTATTCCACAAACGCTCATCATTTATCATCATAAAACTCCCCTAACCCCATCCCTCACCTTAATTTCTCCCATCTTCCATGGTGTGCCAATATCCCAAGGCCTAAGCACATGATGTTGTTGAAAGTCCAATCCAAAACATTATTTTATGATGAGAAAAGTATTCGTGTTGTCACAACCCCTTCCTCCCTTGAACTTTATTCTCCTCTTGAAATTGATTCTCTTCCAAACCCTACTACCACTTACCAATCCTTCATATCGATGAGATATGTCAAGACTCACTCAACTCCAAAATTACCCTACCATATTTTGGAGCAACAAAAAACCACTATATAGAACTCGTGTATAAGGACATCATAATAAAAAAATAGTTCCAAGAAATCATTAAAAAGGTGCAAATCGCTAACCAATCATACTAGGTACTTAGCATGATTGAGACTCGAATTGAAGGCAAGGATCTTGTTCGACTCAACATTTGTAGATTTACCAATAGGCTAAGAATTTCTCATTTGAATTTGTTTAAGTGTTTCCATACTTATGCATCTTTGTGATGCAAAGTGAAAGAAGAAGGGTTAAAAAATATTTAATTGCATCATAGTTTGACTATGATAGAAATTTAGGTATAATATATATAAGCCCTATGATAAGGAAGAAAAAATTTGTCGAAAGTGTTGGTTCTTCTTGAAGCGTCAAAATCGATATGGAGATTCAAAAACCCTATGTTTCTTAGATAGAGAAACTTGTTAATCAAGAGGATGATTAAGTTGTATACAAACTACAACAAGAACAAGAAAAATGTACTGAAAATAAAAATATTAAATATCAACAACAAATCATTGGTACGTAATGTTGTGACAATGACTATAATATATGTTGGAATATACATAGTGAAATTTTAAATGAGTCACATACAATGTGTATATCTCAACATATATCAAATTTAACTCTACATTTCTTGACTTATAAGAAACATAGGTTTCTTCCTCTAACCAAGCATCCAAGGAGATCCTATCTAGTTGAACTAGTGCAATAAGCTTATCTAGCCAATCAACCAATCCAAGGATTCATGGCACTCCTCCATTAAGGATTCATCTTGCCAACTAACCTAGAGATTAAGGGGTGTTGATCACTTGAGGGTGTTATCTCATATAATCTAGGAGAATCTACATTATTTTATTATTTCTTCTCTCGGTTAATTAGATAAGGAATCAATTTCAATCATTGAGCTATATTCATGTGCATATTATAATATTTTTCCAACTTTGACTAACGCGCATCCTTGGACTAGGTTTTTGGACTTGGAGATCTATGAAAAAATATAAGAAGGAATCCATTCGACTCATTAATAAAGTTGAAGAAGATGTTGTGATCTACTCTCATTTATGGGTTCTCATGCATTATCTCTTGTTTGGATCAACTATAGCCTTCTTTTTTTTTTCTATCTTTGATTTGTTTGGTAGGAGGATTGTTTCTTATCATTATGTATCATAGAAGTAATATCTTGGCCTCCTTCTCACTCAAATGTTAGGTTTATCTAGAGTCCACCCTACACACACAATTATCTTATTTAGTGTAGATGTATCATGTTTTCTTATGTTCTTTTAGGTCCATCCTCCACACCATCTCCCTCTTTAGCTATTTTTCTTGTCCATTGACTCCACCAAATGAACTATTGTACAACATAGCTCTTTTGTTGGCCCAACATTTACCTACATTTTCTACTTGAGGTTTTCAGAGGCTTCCATCCCACCTCAATACTTCCTATTATGGAATATAATCTATGTGTAGTCTTTTCTTGGTCTCTCTAGACATCGTCCTCCATCCTACTTATTCTCTCTTATGTTGTGTCACGTTAACTAGGATTGTATCACACTCCTCATCTCTCAGCGGGCCCTTCTTGCACACAACCCTAACTAGATAAATCACGTGGGGTTTCACCTAAAAAAATTTCACAACATCTCTTTATCTATTAATTTTATTTCACAACACTCAATACTCTAAGGATGCAAAGCCCAATTTGAAAAGTGTGGCCCAAGAATTGGCTAGTGATCTCATTAAATCCATTAAACTAAAACTTAGGGTTTCCACCTCTATGTTTCATCTAGACACCAAAATATCATTACTGAAGTATAGTAGTTAGATGCATGAATATGTTTTGGACTTTTGATATGTATTCAAACTACTCACTTCCAACAATTCCTAGTGAAAAATAAAGAGTATCACCTCCTTCCTAAAGCCACACATTTAGAGGGACTTTTTCATGCTTGATGATAATCTCACCAAAGATGACCTTGAGGTATATGGGAGTTAAATGAAAATCAAGATACCAATACTAATACTACTATCATATCTACATTTAACGCCTTGTTCCGTGAATTGAGAAGGATTTTTTTATCAACCATGCTATTTATCTAAATTCATGTGCAAGTGGTTGTAGTTGTGTCAAGAACTATGGAAATTTATCCAATATTTTCTTGAAGTAATCAACAAGATCCACCTCCAAATTCATATAAGATATTTGTAATAAGTACTTTTTCTTAAGTTCAATTCTATTTTGTTCACTATTTTTCATATTGAAATGTTTATGTTTGAGAGTACCAACCTAGAACAAGCCTTTCTTTGTGCCATAGTCATGAAACAAAAATTCACAAGAAACCTATATTTACACCATTCCATAACCCTAACCCTAATTCTATCTATATCCCTAAAAAAAATTATTCCACAAATGCTCATCATTTATCATCATAAAACTCCCCTAACCCCATCCCTCACCTTAATTTCTCCCATCTTCCATGGTGTGCCAATATCACAAGGCCTAAACACATGATTTTGTTGAAAGTCCAATCCAAAACATTATTTTATGATGAGAAAAGTATTCATGTTGTCACAACCCCTTCCTCCCTTGAACTTTATTCTCCTCTTTCCAAAATTACCCTACCATATTTTGGAGCAACAAAAAACCACTGTATAGAACTCGTGTATAAGGACATCATAATAAAAAATAGTTCCAAGAAATCATTAAAAAGGTGCAAATCCCTAACCAATCATACTAGGTACTTAGCATGATTGAGACTCGAATTGAAGGAAAGGATCTTGTTCGACTCAACATTTGTAGATTTACCAATAGTTTCATCTTGCAAAGAATTGCTTCAAAAAAAGCTAACTTTGAGGAGGGTATTTAAGGTCAAAGAGTATAAAAATCAAAATATGCCAAGACCTAAAAAGGCATTCAAGTTGCCAATCTTGCATATAATGAGGTTTTTTGGAGTGATGTTAAGGAAGAGATTTCATTTATTAATCACTCCTAGAAGTCCTACAAATTGTTGATGGTTAGAATCCAACAATGGGTTACCTTTATGAGATCATGTAGAGGGACATAAGGTGATTAGAGACATCTAGAAAGCAATCATGAGGGTTTTTGGAGTGATGTTGAGGAAGAGATTACATTTGTTAATCACTCATAGAAGTCCTAAAAATTATTGATGGTTATAAGCTAGCAATGGGTTACCCTTATGAGATCATGTAGAGGGCCATAAGGTGATTATAGCCACCTGGAAAGATTATCAACACATACACATCCCACTTTCACAGATTGTTGACCAAAAATGGAAGAAACAACTTCACAAGTCTTTTTGTGTTACTAGATACTACTTATTCCCAACATTATTTTACGATTTGAGCTTTTGCGAAAAGATGCAAAGATGCATATGCACAAGATGCAAATCACATGTAAATTCATAATCTACCATTGTATGTGTAAAGCTATAACAACAAGAACCCACTATCTCATTATCCTATGGTTTTCAAGTGTACTACACACTACAAATATAACCATCTTTGTTAATGGAAAATATTTTCATTTTTCTTCTGACTTCAATACATTAGAGAAAATTTCAAATCAAAATGGGCCTCCTAAAAAAATTAATAAAATAATAGTTAAAATAATAAAATAATATTTATTAATTTTGGAGGAAGAAAAGAAAAAAAACTACTTTTTTTTATTGTATTTTCGACATATACCCCTGTGTTTTTACTCAAATTTTGATCGGGAGAGCTCGTTGTATGTAGAATTAAATTCTGCATCCAACGAGTACCCACTCGACGTACTTTTGATGGACCCCACTACCCCAAAAACAAGAAATACCTAAAAAACATGATGATGTGTCATCATCACATTTTTTCAGGTATTTCTTGTTTTTGGGGTAGCGGGGTCCATCAAAAATATGCCGAGTGGGTACTCGTTGGATGTGGAATTTAATTCCGCATACAACGAGCCCTCCCGATCGAAATTTGAGTAAAAACACGAGGAGATATGTCGAGAATACAAACAAACAAAGTAGTTTTTGTATGATACCTATCTCCAAATTTATATTAAAAAGGTGTTTAAGACCTATACGGTTTTTCAAATTTAAAGAAATTTCATTGGCTAACATATGATGACATGGAATTTGAATTAGAGTTAAAATACCCATTTTGAGTTGAAATTCTAATGAGAATTCACCAAGGATGCCCTAATCACATTTCCTCTACATTTCCCAATTAAATGGCCTTTTCATGTATGTATGGCGAAGGCATTTTATACAATGCTTGACAAGGGCACTGAAATGATTCAATTAGCAAGCTAAGTACCAAGGTCTTTGCTATATATTAATGATACAACAACACATCCCATTCCTAGCCCAATGAAAATTGGATCCTACAAACCCTCATAGTAAGCCACTTATCACATAAATATGAGAACCACAAAGGAAGCACACCCATTCAAAACCTTAAGTTTTTACAAATGGGTTGTAGATATAAAAAAAATCACATAGATATGAGCATAAACAAGGCTCTGAGATAACAATGATTTACAAAAAAGAGATGGAAACATAATTTCTAGAAGAAATTATAAAGAAATCCCTACCTTGAATTAGGATACCAAAGTTTACATGAATCGATTTCAGATTGCTTGTTTGATATCCTTAAATGAGCAGGGATGTACTCCATGTGGAGATTCAACTCTAGAATTACTTCCAAACCTACTACCACTTACCAATCCTTCGTATCGATGAGATATGTCAAGACTCACTCAACTCCAGAATTATCGTACCATATTTTGGAGCTCCAGCAACCCATTATATAGAACTCATGTAGAAGTACATCACAGAAAAAAAATATAGTTCCAAGAAATCATTAAAAAGGTGCAAATCCCTAACCAATCATACAAGGTACTTAGCACGATTGAGACTCGTATAGAAGGAAAGGAGCTTGTTCAACCCAACATTGGTAGATTTACCAATAGTTTCATCTTGCAAAGCATTGCCTAAAAAAAAGTTAACTTTGAGGAGGGTATTTAAGGTCAAAGAGTATGAAAAATCAAAATATGCCAAGACCTGAAAAGGCATTCAAGTTTCCAATCTTGCATATAATGAGGGTTTTTGGAGTGATGTTGAGGAAGACATTGCATTTCTTAATCACTCCTAAAAGTCCTACAAATTTTTGATGGTTAGAATCCAACAATGGGTTACCTTATGAGATCATGTAGAGGGCCATAAGGTGATTAGAGCCACCTAGAAAGCAATCATGAGGGTTTTTTTAGTGATGTTGATGAAGAGATTACATTTGTTAATCACTCCTAAAAGTCCTACAAATTGTTGATGGTTAGAATCCAGCAATGGGTTACCCTTATGAGATCATGTAGAGGGCCATAAGGTGATTAGAGCCACCTGGCAAGCTGGTAAATACAAACACATGCCACTTTCACAGATTGTTGACCACATGTGGAAGAAACAACTTCATAGGCCCTTTTGTGTTACTAGGTACTACTTATGCCCAACGTTATTTTACAATTTGATCTTTTGTGCAAAGATGAAAAGATGCATATGCACAAGATACAAATCACATGTAAATTTGTAATATACCATTATATGTGTAAAGCTATAACAAAAAGAACCCACTATCTCATTATCCTATGGTTTTCAAGTGTACTACACACTACTAATATAGCCATCTTTGTTTATGGCAAATATTTTCATTTTTCTTCTGAATTCAAGAAGAATTCACCAAGGATGCCCTTATCACAGTTCCTCTAAATTTCCCTATTAAAGGACCTTTTCATGTATGTATGATGAAGGTATTTTCTACATTGCTTGACAAGGAAACTAAAATGATTCAATTAGCATGCTATGTACCAAGGTCTTTGCTACTTCTTAATGATTCAACAACACATCCCATTCCTAGTCCAATGACAATTGGCTATTATAGAACCCTCACAGTAAGCCACTTATCACATAAATATGAGAACCCCAAAGGAAGCATGCCCATTCAGAACCTTAAGTTTTTACAAATTAGTTGTAGATTTAAAAAATCACATAAAGATGAGAATAAGAAGGGCTCTGAGATAACCACCATAGATCCAAATCCTAGGCTCTATTGGATCAAATCTCTTCGTAGGTATCCATTGATTTGATTCAAACCAAAAGACCCATCTTTTTATTTAAGGTCCACATATAATATTTTATTATTATTTTATTATTTTGTTAGAACAAGCATTACAACATTTCCCCATACATGGTTTTAAAACCATATGCAAGGCCCTCCTACAACCATGGTTTGTTTAGGAGGCCTTGCACATGGTCTTAAAACCATTTGCAAGGCCTTCCTAAACCATGTACAATAAAACTATGGGTTGTTTAGGAGGCCTTGCACATGGTTTTAAAACCATAAATAATGTGCATGGTTTTAAAACCATGGTTTAAAACCATGTGCATAAAAACCATGTGCATGGTTTTAAAACCATAGTTTTAAAACCTTGTGGAGATGTTGTCATATTTTTACTTAACAAAATAATAATAAATGTTGGCCATGCACATGGTTTTAAACCATAAACCATGTGCATGGTTTATGGTTTTAAAACCATGTGCAAGGCCAACATTTTTTATTATTTTGTTAAGTAAAAACATTACAACATCTCCCCCATGTTGTGGTTTTTTCCTCATCCATATTTTTTTTAGGGATAATTAAATTTTTACCTTTTTATTGTTTTGTTAGGTAGGAAGATTACAACATCTCCCCCATATTAGGTTTTTTTCTTGCCGACATTTATTTTGGCCTATAATTAAAAAAGTTATTTTCTATTAATAAAAATAGCGTTACGTAACATTACATAATGTTACGTAACGTTACAATATCTCCCCCATACTGGGCTGTAGAGCGCCTCTCGGCGCAATTAGATAAATCTTTGAAATATAAATTAATAACAATTTTTTTTTTTTTTAACATGAACGGTTATGATATTATTAAAACTTAGCTAAAAGAGCATTGAAGAAAAAATACATGACAGCAAGCATCCTAGTCACCACTTCTTTCAATCGATGACCATTCGAGGAGCTAAGGAGGGATGTCACTACTTATGACCGAGTTAACAATGAGATCATTTAGACCCATAGCTATGGATTTATTGGTTGCAGTGTCCTCCAAGACATTCAGGCCCCTAAGAATATGAAAAAAGTAAACCTTTCTAAGCAGTTTGGTTTTGGCCCTAATTCTCCTTATCAGTCTTGATGTCCTGACATTATCGCATTTTCTTTCGTCATTCATAGCCTGAATGATAACCTTGGAATCCTCGAAAATCATGAACTCATCCACTCCTTTAACCAGGAGTTGCTTTAGTCCTTGCCATAGCCCATAGGACTCAACCATATTATTGGTTTCATAACCAATATTCCAGCAGTATTCCACCTCGACTTCCCCATCTAGATTGATAATGAATCCACCTCCCCCGGCCTTCCCTGGGTTCGCTTTGGAAGCCCCGTCAAAGAAGAGTTTAAAATTTTTCCTTTCTTTTAGCCAATTTTCAAACTGAGAGTTATCCATCCTGATATCCCATTCTTCCAATTTCTTAGCATCAACAATATTTACTGCCAGGGGATTGAGACTCCTCATCCACTCTTTTTCTTTGTCCATCAGAATTCCTTTGTTGCTGGGGATCTTCGAGATACTGATAACCTCCGCAAGCAAGGCTTGAATTTTGGTGGTTGTCTTCCACGCAGGATGAATCCTTTCCTGAAAAATCCTATAATTTATTTCATTCCATAAACACCAGCAGATTAATTTGGGGATTTTTAGCCAGCAGGCTCTCACTCCCCTTTTCTGGTTCAACTCCCCTTGGTATAGACTTTCCCAGTTATAAAAACAATCCTGAATGCTAGCTGGCAGCCTCACTATTCCTCCCAAGTGATTCAGCACCGTATTCCAGACTGAAATAGCATACGGGCAATGTAAGAATAGGTGGCTGATAGTTTCAACCGCTCTAGCACATAAAGGGCATCTAAATGGGCCAGTGAGCCCTCACTTTTCCAGATTCTCGCCTGTGAGTATTCTTCCATGTAAGAGCGTCCAAATGAAGAGATCAATATTGGGTAGCGAAGTATTATTCCAGTTGTAATTCCAAAGTTGGGGGTTATCTCGGACATTATAACCTGCATAAAAACGCCGGTAACCTTCGGACGAGGAGTATCTACCAGATTTCTCTCCCCACCCACGTCGGTCCTTTCTTTTCTTGCTGATTGGGGCTATCCCAGCCAAGTGGACGAGTAGCTGTGATTTCTCTGCAGCTAGATCAACAGGATACTCTGGTAAATTCCAGCCAACCCAATGGTGAGGTTCTTCATTCTCCCATGTGGATATATCCCAGAGTGTTTTTAGCCCCAGCGCGTCCATCCTTTGCTACAAGTGAGGGAGATGAGGAGGGATCTTACCTAGTACTTTGTCTTACCATAGATTGATAAGCTTCCCATTTCCTGGGACCTAGTATATATTAGCGAGGAGCTGAGGTAGCACCTTGACACAAAGTTTATGGATGGATGATCCATTCTAGGTCACGTGGCCCTCTTCCAGGCAGTTGAGCCTCGATCCCTTGAAATACTTAGCTTTCAGCACAAGATTGGACTAGGAGGGCTTGGAGGCTAGCAGGTTCCAAAGAA
Source organism: Pseudotsuga menziesii (assembly GCA_001517045.1). NCBI lineage: Eukaryota > Viridiplantae > Streptophyta > Pinopsida > Pinales > Pinaceae > Pseudotsuga > Pseudotsuga menziesii. The sequence continues at coordinate 95,939 of LPNX010228228.1, forward strand.
GCTTGGATCCCATAGCCAAATTTTGGATTCTGAGGTCTCTGATATGTAGGCCTCCCTGAGATCTTGGTAATTTAATAGTCTTCCAGCTCACCAAAGAAAAAAAAATTCCTCTTCCAACACTGCCCCCCTGCCAGAGAAATGACCTTATCAGTCCTTCTATTTGGTTAATGGTTTTGGCCGGAGCAAGAAGAAGAGCGCTCTCGTAAATCAGATAGTTGTTCAGGACAGCCTTGATTAAAACTACCTTCCCAGCCAAATTTGACCAAATTGAACCCCATCCTTGGATTTTGTTTTTAATTTTCTCCACAATTAGGTTCCATGCCAAGCTTTTGGCCTTGGTTTTGAAGATGGGTACCCCCAGGTAGATGAAGGACTCCTAGGCAGTAACCCCAGCCATGTTGAGGCCCCGAGAGATGTCTGACATTTCCCTAGGGTTGATATTCCAGCCATAAAATTGGCTTTTCCTTAGATTGACTTGGCTTCCAGAAGCTAGACAGTAATGGTTTAGTTCACACTTGAATCTCTGGGCTATAATAATGCTAGCTCCACCCAGCAGGATTGTGTCATCCACGAATTGCGCATGGTTAATATCTTTGATGCCCCTAGCCATCTTGATGCCGGGAAGGTCCTGGTCTTTCCTGGCGGAGTCTAGCTGAAAGCTTAGGACTGAAGCCTCGATGGCATAAAGGAGGGGGGAGAGTGGGAAGCCTTGCCTCAGACCTCTCGAGGCTTGGAAGAAGGGAGCAGCTCTTCCGTTGACAAGTGGGGCAATCCACGGTTTGCTGATACAGGCCTTGACCCAAGAGATAAATTCCGTAAGCTAGTTACCGATTAGAGGAAATTTCAACTCAAAATGGGCCTCCTAAAATGAATTAATAAAATAATAGTTAAAATAATAAAATAATATTTATTAATTTTGGAGGAAGAAAAGAAAAAAAACTACTTTTTTGTTTGTATTTTTGACATATCTCCCAGTGTTTTTACTCAAATTTCGATCAGGAGAGCTCGTTGGTAGCGGAATTAAATTCCACATCCAACGAGTACCCACTCGGCATACTTTTGATAGACCCCGCTACCCCAAAAACAAGAAATACCTGAAAAAATGGAATGATGATGTCATCATTCCATTTTTTCAGGTATTTCTTGTTTTTGGGGTAGCAGGGTCCGTCAAAAGTATGCCGAGTGGGTGCTCGTTGGATGCGGAATTTAATTCTGCATCCAACGAGCTCTTCCAATCGAAATTTGAGTAAAAACACAGGGAGATATGTATAAAATACAAACAAAAAAAGTAGTTTTTTTTATGATACCTATCCCCAAATTTATATTAAAAAAATGTTTAAGACCTATACGGTATTTCAAATTTAAAGCAATTTCATTGGCTAATACACGATGACATGGAATTTGAATAAAAGTTAAAAGGCCCATTTTGAGTTGAAATTTCCTCTAATAGGCTATGAAGAGATACTTCAGATCTCCCAAATTATGATTAATAACCTCCTTCTAGTAAGTATAGAGCCTTTTATCATCAAATTAAAAATATTTATGATATTAGAGTCATAGTTTAAAAACTTATTTATAGAATGTCAAAAGTTTGACCTCCATTTACATCATCATGTTAGAGAAAATCTAACTACATAAAATAATGGGTACTAAGGGAAAAGACTTCAAAGTTCTAGTAAATAGATATGGTATTAGACAATTAACTAGCTCTTAGACATTTAAAAATAGCTTTAAGTGAGCATCTAAAATAAAATAAAAAATACTTTATCCACAATAAATCATTTCACCTTAATCTCATACATGTAATCTCATTCTCTCTCTTACTCACATATTTAGATAAAACATTTATCTCATCTTCTTGCAATTTAGGAAGATGTCATTTTCTTATTCATCCCAAACTATAAAATATAAACACTTAAAGATATAAATAAAATTCTCAAAAATCTATTTTTAAAATTTTTAATCACATTTATATTAAATTTAAAATTAAATATTGAAAAATATTGAAAACATTAAAATTAAAGAAAATTTTCCATAAACATAGAAGAAGAAAAGAAAAAATTATAACAAAGTATCAAAAAAATAAAATAAAATCTAACCATAACATAAAATAATCAAACAAAAAATCAAACTCAAATATGGTAAATTATACTTATTTAGAACTATATTAAAAATTCAAAATTTTGATAATTACACCAAATGCATTTAACTAGTCAAATTATTTGTATATAACATTATATTAAAAATTCAAATTTTTAACAATCATAACTATTAGTAGTTTCCCTCCATCATAACTAACAAATATATACATATATAATATTTTATTTTTTCAAATATTACAAGGTTTAAAAAAAAATTATATTATAATATTTTACATTTCTAAATTAAATTAAATAATTTATATTTCTAAATTGAAATAAATACTTTAAACGTAGCATATTAAATATTATAATTATTAAAGATCAAACAAATCATTATTATTAACCATAAAACATCTTCTCAATATTTATTCTTAATCAACTAACACTAACCTCTCTATATTAATTCTTAATAAACTAATACTGACCTAAAGTTGAACTTAGTATGTGCGAGTGAATGAACTTACATACATAAGATATCATTTAAAAAAAATAAAAAAAATGGCACGGCCTCAGTTATTTCAATACGTTATGTCATTGCACCAAACCAATATCTAGTGCTTCCGCCCTGGTGAGATAACCTAAATTTAACTTTTATATATCCACCCTAATCGGGCGAGGACGCCATTAATCAAAACCTTCCCGGATGTTTACACCATCCTCGGAAAGATGTGGACGGAGAGTTGTCCACGTCACAATATTATAGTAAACCCTGGATATAAAAAAGAGCATTTGAAATCCTGAGTAGACGTTGCATGATAACGGCCTTCTTTATCCAAAAAGCCGTTATCAAAGAAAAAAATGCTTTTCTTTAATGGGATCCGACGGTGAGCGTGCAGTTTAAAATTCAACGGTTGCTATTGTTCATGGGTTTCATATTTGTTGTTATTTTGCTGAGAAACACATCAGATGTTATTTGGTTTGTTGGACTGCAGTAGTTAATGCGTATCCGTAATAGGTATTTTATTCCTTCTTGATTATGAATGGGACAAGGCACTTCGGCTTGTTTGCACTATGGTTTGTGGTTTTCTATTATCTGAGCCCTCAGTTTTCTGCAATTATTCACGATGAGACCCAACTCGGCTTTCTGTACTCGGGTGACAGCTCTCTTCACTGTGATCGCTAGTGCGTATATAATAGCTGTGAGCTATTGCATCTATTTTGTCTAGCGATGCAAACCACGGTTATGAATGGGACAAGAACGATATCGTGCCGCAAGATTCCACCCTCTTGCAGAATATTTCGATGGCTTGTCGGCAGGACAAAGGCCGTGATGAAGACGAGGCGGTGATGAAGAAGATTATCCTGTGCAAGTTTCAAGAAAACAAAAAATTAAGATTTCCAGGAAAGGAACAGAATGCGCGGTCTGTCTTGTGCATTTTCAAGAAAACGAGAATTTCGGATTTCTTCCCAAATCAACTATATTGACATGTGGATGAGATCTCATTGGTTTTGCCGCATCAGCTAAGCGATATCAGTTCTGTTATTGATAGCTCTACTAGACGAGGTCGATTTTGTTATCAATAGTACTCCTAAATCATCTCAGGAGGCGAAACTTTAGAAGATAGTTAAGAGATAGTACGGTGTATTCCGCCATTAATTCTCAACTAGAGGTCAACAAGTCTGGAGAAGATGCAATGAATCGGATTGTTATATTGCTTGAAAACGCCTAGACTTTAGAATTGATATATTGCTTGAAAAAACCTATTATTGATATTGAATTTCAGATCTATTTTTTTGGTGTGTTGATTTTGTTTAGTAACTAATCTTTATTAGTCCATTATGTATGAGAATTCCTGCGCAACTCCTTTTAGTCTGAGATTGTGATTCTCCTGCGCAAGTCCGGATATATGACAGCATCCTGTGTGTGGTGAGATTTGCTTCTCAGGTATGCACATATTATTGAAATTGGATTTAAGATCTATTGTTTGGTTTGTTGATTTTTTTCACTAATTAATAGCTTTTCGTCCATTATGTACCAGAGTGCCTTAGCTTTTTTCAGTAACGAATCTTTATTCGTCCATTATGTATGAGAATGCCTGCCCAGCTCGTTTTAGTCTGTGGGTATGAGATTGCGATTCTACAGGTCATATGGTACCATCCCCTCTGTTTGAGGTTATATTGTTAAGGTATGCATACTTTTTCTATTTGGTGGTGTAGTAATCATGTGATGAAGAAGATTCTCGTGTACAAGTTTCAAGAAAACGAGAATTTAAGATTTCAAGGAAAGGAACAGAATGTGCGGTCTGTCTTCTGCACTTTCAAGAAAACTAGAATTTAGGGTTTCTTCCCAAATCGACTGTATTGACTTGTGGATGAGATCTCATTGGTTTTGCCACTTCAGCTAAGCGATATCAGTTCTGTTATCAATAGCTCTGCTAGACGAGATCGGTTCTGTTATCAATAGTACTCCTAAAATCATATCAGGAGGCGAAACTTTGGAAGATAACTAAGAGATCGTACGGTGGATTCGATCATTAATTCTCAACTAGAGGTCAACAAGACTGTAGAAGATGTAAGGAATCGGATCGTTATATTGCTTGATAACCCCTAGACTTTAGAATTGATATATTGCTTGAAAAACCCTGTTATTGATATTGGATTTCAGATCTTATATTTTTTTGGTTTGTTGATTTTGTTCAGTAACTAATCTTTATTCGTCCATTATGTATGCGAAGGCCTGCGCAACTGCTTTTAGTGTGAGATTGTGATTCTCCTGCGTAAGTCCGGATATATGGTGGCATACTGTGTGGTGAGGTTTGCTTCTCAGGTGTGCACATATTATTGAAATTGGATATCAGATCTATTATTTGGTTTGTTGATTTTTTTCACTAATTAATAGCTTTTCGTCCATTATGTACGAGAGCGCCTTAGCTTTTTTTCAGTAACGAATCTTTATTCGTCCATTATGTATGAGATTGCAGTTCTACAGGTCATATGGTGCCATCCTCTCTGTTTGAGGTTCTATTGTTAAGGTATGCATACTTTTTCTATTTGGCGGTGTAGTAATTATGTGATGAAGAAGATTCTCCTGTGCAAGTTTCAAGAAAACGAGAATTTAAGATTTCAAGGAAAGGAACAGAATGCGCGGTCTGTCTTCTGCACTTTCAAGAAAACTAGAATTTAGGATTTATTCCCAAATGGACAGTATTGACTTGTGGATGAGATCTCATTGGTTTTGCCACTTCAGCTATAAGCGATATCAGTTTTGTTATCAATAGCTCTGCTAGACGAGATCGTTTCAGGAGGCAAAACTTTAGAAGATAATTAAGAGATCGTACGGTGGATTCAGCCATTAATTCTCAACTAGAGGTAAACAAGACTGGAGAACATGTAAGGAATCAGATTGTTATATTGCTTGATAACGCTTAGGCTTTAGAATTGATATATTGCTTGAAAAACCCTGTTATTAATATTGGATTTCGGATCTTTTTTTTCGTTTGTTGATTTTGTTCAGTATCTAACTCCTGGTATATGTTGGCATCCTGTGTGTGGTGAGGTTTGCTTCTCATCTGTGCACATATTATTGAAATTGGATTTCAGGTCTATTATTTGGTTTGTTGATGTTCGAGAATGCCTTAGCTTTTGTTCAGTAACTAATATTTATTCGTCATTCGTCAGCTTCTTTTAGTCAGTGATTATACTCCGGGCATATGGTGCCATCATCTTTGTCTGAGGTTCTATTCTTAAGGTATGCACACTTTTTCTGTATGGTTGTTTTTTGATGGCTAGTATTGGTTTTAAATTTATTTTGATATGGTAGTTTTAGTAATTTTAGAATTGTTTTTCTTTATTTATAGCTTTGGTTCACTAACTAATCTTTATCGATCCATTATGTATGAGAAGGTCTGCCCAACTCCTTTAGTCTGAGATTGTGATTTTTCCTGCCCAACTCCCGGTATATTGTAGCATCCTGTGTGTGGTGAGGTTTGCTTTTCAGGCGTACTGCACATATTATAGTAATTCTTTGGTGGTGGAGTAATCATTAGAAGTTTATGTAGCTTCAGACATTTTTGAAATTTTTTTTAATACTATTATGATTGTAGTTAGTGTAGTTATTTTAGATATTTTAGAGCTTATCTTTTTAGGTACAGGGTTTTATATTTATTTTTATATTATCATTATCATAATCACGATGACTATTTTATTAATATGTCAGATGATTGCACTGGATTTTTACTCAATAACAAATCAACCATTTTCTTGTTCGATGATCGACCAGAAAGGGTATGTATATCCAATCCATGGATTTTCTCTCATTTTACTTTTAAAGAATTGTTGCTTATAAAAAAAATCATCTCTCATTTTGCTTTTAAAGAATTGTTGCTTATAAAAAAATCAATAAATCAAGTTCAAAATTGTTAAGAAAATAAAGCTTTCAATCAAATTACAATTGTTTTGTTGCAACTTGATAGCTTTTGTATTAATGTACATAATTATGTACCATAAAAACACATAAAATAATCAATTAGTATAGTGAATTTGATATAAAAAAATTGTTGTCGACACCAAAATCCTAGAATCCGAACGCTACCAAAAAAACCCTATGGATCCAAACCCTAATTCGGTACCAAAAACCGATGCCTTACCTGTCGGTTGCCAAGACTCCGTCTCTCAATTCTAATGGGCATTAAAAGGGAAAAGCATCTTGAATGAAACTCAAGGAAAAGCAGCTTGAATGAAACTCAAGTGCAACGCTTTATTAAATGAAGCCTTGCTTCCGAAACCTAACTGAGTAACTCCCATTTCCCTCTACATTCTGATCGAGTTGTTAAGAGCAGATCGTTAATAAGCAGGATCAGAAAGTAATTCCTCTGTTACTTAGATAATGGATGCTCCCATGTTCAGTTAGAATCTAATAGAGACGGTCATTGAACAAATATCCTTATAACATAAGGAATTTAGTAGTCAGGATATTGGCGGATTATACTGGGCTCATTGAATCTTAAATTACTAATATTTGGATTACAAAACCAAACAACTAAACATATAATTAGGCCTTAGTTAATTATGAGATGGTATAATAGAGTCTTATAATAGTCTTATAAGATAAAGTTAATTGGTTGTGTTCACATACCACAAAACATACCTTGTAGGGAGTTGCTTTATAGTTGAAAAAGAACATTCTATTCTAGGACATGGTAGATAGGCAACTCCTGTGCATCTCGCAGAGCTTGAGCCTAAACACCACCCTTCAGTGTGTGGGAATTTTAGTCTTTATGCCCAACATCATGGAATTTAGGAGAGAATCCAAGCTTGACCCTGATTATGGAAGTGGTAGGGCCTCTTATTCTGAATTTTTTGTGCCAACCGAAATCGCCAGAATTGGCACTTACCTCTAGGTACCAAATGTATGCTTAAGCAGATCGACAGAATCTGTAGAGTCTAGCATGTCGAAAGTGTTCCCAGCAGACTTCTTCACTTACAAGACTTAGTGGCATATGCAATATGTACAAAAATTTGATAGGAGGGATTGAGTGCTTTACAGTACTAGTAGTAGTGCCACGATTTTTGGCAAAAATCGTAACATTTAGCCCACTCCCTTTTTTTACACTTTAATTTACCTATTATATATATGTGTGTGTGAGAAGATAGGAATGGAATATAGTTTTATATTAGAATTTTGACCAAATTGTTACACTCATTTAAGATTTACACCTTACTGTAATATATAGGAATAAATGTACTTTCATCTTATAATTTTGACAATAGAATTTTTCCTAAATGGTTAGACTCATTTAAGTAAACAGGGTTGTGTAAAATCTACATAGCTACTGAAACAATGTAGGAGTGTACTTACAGATAAAGTGGGATGATGCAAAAAGTGGCTGAAAATGCTCTTAAATTCAAGATATGGTGGAACTTCCAAATCAGAAGGAACAAATTAATTTCATATGGCTAGGTGGCTTTGAGAAAACAAACATGTCCCAACATTCTAATTGGAAAGAATAATTAATAATATGGCTGAACATTATAATTAGGCCTTTAGGCTAGGTGGCTTTGAGAAAACAAACATGGCCCAACATTCTAATTGGAAAGAATAATTAATAATATGGTTGAACATTATAATTACGCCTTTAATTATAATCATGAATAAGAATCAATAAACACCGAATTAGTCTTGTGTCTAGTTCTTCTGTAGACGTGAGGTACTTCATTCAAGTATTAGCCTCTAATTTGTCTTAGTCTCTTTTGCTTAAGTGCTTTGCACTGCATATTGGCTTAGTACTTCGGTGTGAAGACAGGGTAACACCTATGTATCTCACCGAGCTTGGGTAATGGAATTTTAGTCTTTACAACCCCAACATCATGGAATTTAGGAGAAAATCCAAGACTCGGCCTAATTATGGAACTGGTCGGGCCTCCTTTTCTGATTTTTTGTGCCAGCAGAAATCCCGAATTTTAAACTTTACTATGCAGCCTGTGTGATATCAGTGTGATGGCAATGGACTCGTAAAGAACCCAAAGATGCAGAAATCCCCAATTTTAAACTTTACTGTGCAGCCTGTGTGATCTCAATGTGTGATGGCCATGGACTCATAAAGAACCCAAAGATGCCTCTGTAGGATATTCTTCTGTGTAATTTTTGGTTATTGCAGTGATGTTTAATCTAAACCTTTCCATTTCGAATAAAGGTTCAATCCAAAAATCCTGTACATTCAATAAATTCAGTTTCAGTTCAATGGATCACTGCAACCCTTTTCATTTACATACAATTAAATTCAGTTTTAGCTAAATCAATCACTGCAACCATTTTTCTGTACATTCAATTAAATTCAGTTTTAGTTGCATTGAACAGTGCAACCCTTTCGTCTACATTCAATTATTTCAGTGCGAATAAGAGGAAAACGTTTGTAAAGTATGGGCTAAAAAATGGGCTACACTTAATGCCACGCTACACTTAATGCCACTAGAAGCTCTCATGTTCATCTCTTTTGAATGACTCAACTCGAATCTTGCTTTATCATTTGTAACTGGTAGCAAGATGGTGAATGAGCACCAATGCACAACAATATTTCTTAGGTGAAGTGTGCCCTAAAGGAAAGGTGTGTTGAAACAAAGAATAGGACAAATAAAGAAAGAAAAAAATGTGACCTTTTACTAGAACGCATACAAGCCCAATAGAAATTGTGCAAACCGTGGTTCGAACCTTCCATCTCTGAAATGTACATTTCGAGCTTCATTGGATTTGGCATATAGGATTCGACTGAATATAAAAAATTCCATGTAACTTGGATGCTTAGATTTGGCATTTAGGATTCGAGTGAATATAAAAAATTCCTTGTAACATGGATGCTTAGTTTGGATCACTATACAGAGTTATAAACCCATCTTTATCCTGAAGAAACCCAGCTAGATAACAATCAACTTCCAATCTTGTAACTTAATATTTTATGTAAAAATCAATAGGGATGCATGGGAAAATTACTTGAAAATCATTGAGAATGCAAAGGGTGATAAATGTAATAAGATGGTATTGGAAGGAACTGATGTGGACTTTACCTATAATAAGTCAAAGATGATCTTAACCAGTGTGGGGAGTTGAAAATACAAGCACTCATATGGGATAAACTGAACTAAAAATGGGTATGGAGATTTGAATTCATTCCAGAACTCATGAGGTTTTTACCTATAATAAGTCAAAGACAGACGATGTTAACCAGTGTGGGGAGTCCAAAATACAAGCACTCATGGGATAAACTGAAGTAAAAATGGGTATGGAGATTTGAATTCATTCCAGGGTTGTGAAGGTAGTATAAAGTTGGTCTAGATGAATTAAGAGCTTGTTGAATGCTTTTGGTTGGGTGTTGGACTAATTATATCTTTATTGTCCAATTGATGAAATTTTGAAAATTTTCGAGTATGTACAAAATTACTGGTGAGTTGTTTAAAACAATAAACTTTCCATCACCTCAACATGCCACATCGATGGAGATAAAAATCAAAATCAAAGAAAAAACACTTTCAATTTGCATAAAAAACACCCGGCCAGACTCCAGAAAGGTTTACGTCATTTTTTATCTTATTTTCTTTCTGGCTGACTATACAGCCATATAGAACACTAATTTCACGTATTTATTTTATTTATGAGTACCATTCAGGTTTACAATCATACACAAAAATGCATGTTATTTCATTTTGTACATTGCATTGAGTGATTCAGCCCAACATGTTATTTCATTTTGTACATTGCTTTGAGAGATTCAGCCCAGATTTGATCTAAGATTATTTTATAATATTAGAATATAATTTTATTTGAAGTGCAAACTAACTTGTATTTGAATGATAATGTTATTTAGTTTCATGATGATATTAATTATAATGATATTAATTTAGTTTGTTAAATTTTATGGGTATATATTTATTTATTGTAAATCTATTTTATTTAATTATGTGATATTATTTTATAATAATATTTTATAATTTATTATATATATTTTTAATAATTATAAATTTAGTTTAATTATATTTTCAACTTTTCAAATAAATTTTGTTTTTATTTTAACTTTTTTTATCAACTAAGCAGTGTGACATTTTCATTATTTTTAATTACAAATTTAAAATAGAATACTTAATTTTTCATATTGTACTTACCTAGGACACATTTGGTCAATGTTATTGTAGTTAATATTTTTTTCTATATTGAAATACTTTAAAGTTTGAGTTAATAATTAATAATTTGTTGAAATTTATTTAATAATTATGAGTTTGTTGAAATAGGTTAGAGTTATTATTAATGGTTTAAAGTGTTTTTGGATTATAAGTTGGTATCTTGTTTATTTTTGGTGTAAAGTTTTTCAATGTTTTATTCATGCTTATTAAATTGTAGAAATTTTTATATATTGTTCATTAGACCATAGGAGTTCTATTAAAAGTCTTGTGTAGAGTGTTTTCAAAGGACCATTTTTGGAAGTTGCGTGGAAACAATTTTCTAACTCGGTATCTTGACACATGTGCCTTTGTTGTAGCTGGAAACTGGGACGCCATTGCGCTAGTAATAGGTGGAGGGAGGTAACTCCCAGAGAAGCCCTCCCAGTACGCCCCAAGATGGGTGGTCGACCATGTATACACAAGGTTTTTAAAGTGCTCTAACGAGGGACCCCCCTTTGTTGACACTCTATTCATGCAACCTTGGAGCTAGAATCTCTTTCCTTGATAAATATAACTTTAACCCCTATCACACCTAACTCCTTTAAACCTTAGTTACTTAGCCACTATATCATCCAACCCATATAACTTCTAACCACTAACTTTTAGAACATAACATTTATAAATTGAATACAAATTTTAACATCGATAAGACCTAAAACCTTGTGAACTTATATCACACCAATATCAAATTATCTTAACTACTTTAACCCATATAATAATAACACACTCTTCCTAACTCCTATCCCTATCCCTAAAACCCCCTAGCCCATAAATATTATGTCCTAAATGTTAACCCACATAGCTCTTTTAACCCTTAAGCTTTAACCCCACACACATATAACATCTAAAGTCGATTACACATCACCCCTTGAGTTTTATAAGTATTATAACTATAAATATATCTCTTATATAAGGAATAACATTTATATTTAACTCTTACATACCTATAACCCTTAAATATTTAACCACTAACAATTATAACCCCCCCCCCCTCTCTCTCTCTCTAAACCCCTATCCCCCATATATATGTGTGTGTGTGTGTGTGTGTGTGCATGCATGCATGTATGTATGTATGCATGTATATACCCCTAATATCTCTCCCTCTATCTCAAAACCCCTAACCACCAATATATATCCCTCTCCCTGCCTCCCTCCCCAATCTCTCTCTCTCTCTCTCTAAACCTTTAACCTCCAATCTGTCTCTGTACCTAAACCCCTAATCCCCAATCACACTCTCTATTTTGAAACAGCTAATATATACCCCTAATATCTCTCTATCTCTCTATCTAAATCCATAATCTCTCACTCTTTAAACCCCTAACCACCGGTATATATCCCTCTCTCTCTCTCTCTCTCATGAACTTTAATACCCTAGGCCCCCCTCTCTCTAAACCTTTAACCTCCAATATGTCTCTCTCCCTAAACCCCTAACCCCCAATCACCATCTCCCTCTCTATCTCTAAACATCTAACCCTCTCTTTATTTAAACCCCTAACCCTTAACCTATGTCTCTGTCTCTCCATATCTACCATTAATCCCCAATCTCTCTCTCTCTCTATCAACAGCCTTAACCCCCAATAAATTTCTCTCTCAAAAGATTGAAACCCCAATCTCCCTCTCTCTCTCTCTTTCTAAACCCCAAACCCATAATCTCTCCTACCCTCTCTTTATAAACACCTAACCCCAAACCCCTCTTTCTATTTCTCGTACACCTTTAATATATTTCTCTATCTACCTAACCCCTAATCTCTCTCTTTATATAACCCCCAATTTCTCTCTCTCTCTCTCTCTCTCTGTCTCTCTCTCTCTCTCTCTATTAAAATCCCTAAAATATAACCCCTAACCTTTCTCTCTATCTATCTAAACGTCTGACCCCTAACTACCAATTTATCTCTATCTATCTAAAATTCTAAACCCCACCTCTTTCTCTCTAAAACCATAACCATCAATATAGCTCCATCCCTCCCTACCTCCCTCCACAATCTCTCTTCTCTCTCCAAGCCCTTAACCCTCAATCTCTCGCTCTCTACACCGCAATCCCCCAATATCTCTCTCTCTCTCTCTCTATTTAAACCCTTCACCCCCACTCTCTCTTTTTTAAACTCCTAACCTCAAATCTCTCTCTCTCTCTCTCTCTCTCTCTCTCTCTCTCTCTCTAACCCCCAATATCTCTTCATATCTATCTAAATTCATAAACCCTAACAACCAATCTCACCCTCTCCCCCTCTTTCTCTTAACCCCTAAACCCAAATTTCTCTCTCTCACTAACTCTAGACCCTTAACCCCCAATATCTCTCTCTCTCTAAACACCCAATCTCCAATCCTCCCTATCTCTCTGTCTCCCTACACCAAACCCTAATTCTCTCTCTCCTTATCTATCCAAACCTCTAATTCTCTCTCTCTCTCTCTCTCTCTCTCTCTCTCTCTCTTATATATATATATAAACACCAACACCCAATCTCTCTCTCTAAACCTCAAACCTCAAATCTCTCTCTCCCCTCCTTTCTCTCTCTAACCCCTAACCCCCAATCTCTCTCTCTCTCTCTCTCTCCTTAACCCCCAATCTCTCTCTCTTTCTCTCTCTCTTTATTGATTTATATATCTGAATCCCAAATCTTTCTCTCTTTAAACCCATATACACCAATATATCTCCCTCCCACCCTCCCTCTCAAAACCCATTACCACTAATCTTGTCTCTCTCTCTCCAAGAAAATAACCCACATTCTCTCTCTCTCTCTCTCTCTCTCTCTCTCTCTCCCTCTCTTTGTAAATTTCTTACACTATCTCTCTCTCTTTCTAAATCCTTAACCCTAAATATCTCTCTCACTCTAAAAGCCTTACCCCTAACCCTCAATCTCTTTATAAATCCCTAACACCTATTCTCTTAAAGCCCAATCTCTATCTCTAAACCCCTAACCCCAAATCACTCTCTCTCTCTCTAAACCCATCACACCCAATCACTCTGTCTATCTAAACCTCTAACCCTAATATCTCTATTTCTCTTAATATATTTACCTCTAAATCTAATCTCTATCTATGTAATTGTCTAGCCCTAACCCCCAATCTCTCTCTCTATATATATTTATCTATTTATCCATATAAACCTCTAACCCCCAATCTCTCTCTCTATATATATTTATCTATTTATCCATATAAACCTCTAACCCCCAATCTCTCTCTCTCTCTCTCTCTCTCTGACACCTTAACCCTGAATATCTCTCTTTCTCTAACCCCCAATATCTCTCTCTCCCTATTGAATTTATTGATCAAAACCCCTAAACTATTACCCCAACTCTTCCTCTCTATTTATCTAAACCTCTAACCCCCAACAACCAATCTCTCTATATCTCTCTTTCTCTCTAAACCCATAAACTCAAATTTCTCTCTCTCTCTCTCTCTCTCTCTCTCTCTCTCTCTCTCTCTCTCTCT
>LPNX010228228.1:131457-143961 GCA_001517045.1 Pseudotsuga menziesii
CCCAATCACTCTCTCTCTATATCTAATCACATAACCCTCCATATCTCTCCCTCCCTCTCTCTATTTAAATCCCTAACTCTTAATATCTCTCTATCTCTATCGTTATTCATCAATCCCTCTCTATCTATCAAAACCCCTAACCTTCAATGTCTCTCTCTCTCTCTCTCTCTCTAAGCCCCAATCACTCTAGCTCTCTAATCTCCTAACCTTGAATATACATCTCTCTCTAAATCCCTAAGAATAAAATCTCTCTTTATAAACCCCTAACCCAAAATCCCCCCCCCCTCTCTCTTAAATCCCCTAACTCCCAATTGATATTTGTCTCTCTCTCTCTAAACACTTAACCCCTAATCAATTTATCTCTCTCTAAAATCCTAACCCCCAATCTCTCTCTCTCTCTACCCCTAACCCTTAACCCCCAATCACTCTGTCTCTATCTCTAATCACATAAACCTCAATATATCTCTCTCCCTCTCTCTATTTAAACCCCTAACTCCTAATATCTCTCTATATCTACCCTTATTCATCAATCTCTCTCTTTCTATCAAAACCCCTAACCCTCAATCTCTTTCTAAGCCCCTAACCCCCAATTTCTCTCTCTCAACCCTTAACCCTTTATATATCTCTCTCTATCTAACTTCTTAAACCTTAACCCAAAATCTCTCCCTCTCTGTGTCTCTAAACCGATAACACCCAATCTCTCCTTCTTTGTCTCTCTAAACTGATAACAACCAATCTCTCCTTCTCTATCTCCCTCTCTCTCTACCCTAAACCCATAATCTCTCTCCCTACCCTAATCCATATTCTCTCTCTATCTCTAATCACATAACCATCAATATATCCCTCTCCCCCTGTCTATTTAAACCCCTAACTCCTAATATCTCTCTATATCTACCCGTATTCATCAATCTCTCTCTCTCTATGAAAACCCCTAACCCTCAATCTCTCTCTAAGTCCCTAACCCCCAATTTCTCTCTCTCAACCCTTAACCCTTTATATATCTCTCTCTATCTAAATTCATAAACCTTAACCCAAAATCTCTCCCTCTTTGTGTCTCTAAACTGATAACACCAAATCTCTCCTTCTTTGTCTCTCTAAACCGATAACAACCAATCTCTCATTCTCTGCCTCCCTCTCTCTCTACCCTAAATCCCTATTCTCTCTCTCTCTTTACCTTAAACCCCTAATCTCTCTCCCTATCCTAAATCCCTATTCTCTCTCTTTACCTTAAAACCCTAACAATAAAATCTCTCTTTATAAACCCCTAACCCAAAATCTCCCCCCTCTCTCTCTTAACTCCCCTAACCCCAATTGATATTTGTCTCTCTCTCTCTAAACCCTTAACCCCTAATCTATTTATCTCTATCTAAACCCCTAACCCCCAATCTCTCTCTCTCTCTGCCACTAACCCTTAACCCCCAATCTGTCTCTTTCCATAAACTGCTAACCCCCAAGCACTCTCTCTCTATCTCTAATCACATAACCCTTAATATCTCGCTCTCCCTCTCTCTATTTAAACCCTTAAATCCTAATATCTCTCTATATCTACCCTTATTCATCAATCTCTCTCTATCTTTCAAAACCCCTAACCATCAATCTCTCTCTAAGCCCCTAACCCCCAATTTCACTCTCTCAACCCTTAACCCTTTATATATCCCTCTCTATCTAAATTCTTAAACCTTAACCCAAAATCTCTCCCTCTCTGTGTCTCTAAACCGATAACACCCAATCTCTCCTTCTTTGTATCTCTAAAGTGATAACAACCAATCTCTCTTTCTATGTCTCCCTCTCTCTCTACCCTAGACCCATAATCTCTCTCCCTACCCTAATCCCTATTCTCTCTCTCTCTTTACCTTAAAACCCTAATCTCTCTCCCTAGACTAAACCCCTATTCTCTCTCTTTACCTTAAAACCCTAACAATAAAATCTATCTTTATAAACCCTTAACCTAGAATCTCCTCCCTCTCTCTCTTAAATCCCCTAACCACCAATTGATATTTGTCTCTATCTCTCTCTCAACCCTTAATCCCTAATCAATTTATCTCTCTCTAAACCCCTAACCCCCAATCTCTCTCTCTCTCTACCCCTAACCCTTAACCCCCAATCTATCTCTTTCCATAAACTGCTAACCCCTAATCACTCTCTCTCTATCTCTAATCACATAACCCTCAATATATCCCTCTCCCCCTCTCTATTTAAACCCCTAACTCCTAATATCTCTCTATATCTACCCTTATTCATCAATCTCTCTCTATCTATAAAAACTCCTAACCCTCAATCTCTCTCTAAGTCCCTAACCCCCAATTTCTCTCTCTCAACCCTTAACCCTTTATATATCTCTCTCTATCTAAATTTGTAAACCTTAACCCAAAATCTCTCCCTCTTTGTGTCTCTAAACTGATAACACCAAATCTCTCTTTCTTTGTCTCTCTAAACCGATAACAACCAATCTCTCCTTCTCTGTCTCCCTCTCTCTCTACCCTGAATCCCTATTCTCTCTCTCTCTCTTTACCTTAAACCCCTAATCTCGCTCCCTATCCTAAACCCCTATTCACTCTCTTTACGTTAAAACCCTAACAATAAAATCTCTCTTTATAAACCCCTAACCCAAAATCTCCCCCCTCTCTCTCTTAAATCCCCTAACCCCAATTGATATTTGTCTCTCTCTCTCTCTAAACCCTTAACCCCTAATCAATTTATCTCTCTCTAAAACCCTAACCCCCAATCTCTCTCTCTCTCTACCACTAACCCTTAACCCCCAATCTGTCTCTTTCCATAAACTGCTAACCCCCAAGCACTCTCTCTCTATCTCTAATCACATAACCCTCAATATCTCTCTCTCCCTCTCTCTATTTAAACCCTTAACTCCTAATATCTCTCTATATCTACCCTTATTCATCAATCTCTCTCTATATATCAAAACCCCTAACCCTCAATCTCTCTCTAAGCCCCTAACCCCCAATTTCACTCTCTCAACCCTTAACCCTTTATATATCCCGCTCTATCTAAATTCTTAAACCTTAACCCAAAATCTGTCCCTCTCTGTGTCTCTAAACCGATAACACCCATTCTCTCCTTCTTTGTCTCTCTAAACCGATAACAACCAATCTCTCCTTCGTTGTCTCCCTCTCTCTCTACCCTAAACTAATAATATCTCTCCCTACCCTAATCCCTATTCTCTCTCTCTCTCTTTAACTTAAACCCCTAATCTCTCTCCCTAGCCTAAACCTCTATTCTCTCTCTTTACCTTAAAACCCTAACAATAAAATCTCTCTTTATAAACCCCTAACCTAGAATCTCCTCCCTCTCTCTCTTAAATCCCCTAACCACGAATTGATATTTGTCTCTCTCTCTCTCTCAACCCTTAATCCCTAATCAATTTATCTCTCTCTAAACCCCTAACCCCCAATCTCTCTCTCTCTCTACCCCTAACCCTTAGCCCCCAATCTGTCTCTTTCCATAAACTGCTAACCCCCAATCACTCTCTCTCTATCTCTAATCACATAACCCTCAATATATCCCTCTTCCCCTCTCTATTTGAACCACTAACTCCTAATATCTCTCTATATCTACCCTTATTCATCAATCTCTCTCTATCTATAAAAACCCCTAACCCTCAATCTCTCTCTAAGTCCCTAACCCCAATTTCTCTCTCTCAACCGTTAACCCTTTATATATCTCTCTCTATCTAAATTCATAAATCTTAACCCAAAATCTCTCCCTCTTTGTGTCTCTAAACTGATAACACCAAATCTCTCCTTCTTTGTCTCTCTAAACCGATAACAACCAATCTCTCCTTCTCTATCTCCCTCTCTCGCTACCCTAAATCCCTATTCTCCCTCTCTCTTTACCTTAAACCCCTAATCTCTCTCCCTAGCCTAAACCCCTATTCTCTCTCTTTACCTTAAATCCCTAACAATAAAATCTTTCTTTATAAACCCCTAACCCAAAATCTCCACCCTCTCTCTCTTAAATCCCCTAACTCCAATTGATATTTCTCTCTCTCTCTCTCTCTCTAAACCCTTATCCCCTAATCAATTTATTTCTCTCTAAACCCCTAACCCCCAATCTCTCTCTCTCTCTACCACTAACCCTTAACCCCCAATCTGTCTCTTTCCATAAACTGCTAACGCCCAAGCACTCTCTCTCTATCTCTAATCACATAACCCTCAATATCTCTCTCTCCCTCTCTCTATTTAAACCCTTAACTCCTAATATCTCTCTATATCTACCCTTATTCATCAATCTCTCTCTATTTGTCAAAACCCCTAACCCTCAATCTCTCTCTAAGCCCCTAACCCCCAATTTAACTCTCTCAACCCTTAACCCTTTATATATCCCTCTCTATCTAAATTCTTAAACCTTAACCCAAAATCTCTCCCTCTCTGTGTCTCTAAACCGATAACACCCAATCTCTCCTTCTTTGTCTCTCTAAACCGATAACAACCAATCTTTCCTTCTCTGTCTCCCTCTCTCTCTACCCTAAACTCCTAATCTCTCTCCCTACCCTAAACCCCTATTCTCACTCCCTACAGTAAACCCCTATTCTCTCTCCTTACCCTAGACCCCTATTCTCTCTCTCTCTCTTTACCTTAAACCCATAATCTGTCTCCCTGGACTAAACCCCTATTATCTCTCTTTACCTTAAACTCCTAATCTCTCTTTTTACCCTAAACCCCTAACCATAACCCCTAATATCTCTCTTTCTCTCTCTAAACCCTAACCCTCTCTCTCTCAACCCCAAATCCCCAATATCTCTCTTTATACCCTTAACCCTTATCTCTCTCGCTACTTATCCATCTAAACCCCTAACCACCAATCTCGCTCTCCCTATAAAGCTGTAACTACCAATCTCTCTCTATTTCTCTAGTTCTTTATTTAAGACAATAATATCAATCTCTCTCTTTCTTTGTCTCTGTCTCTCTATCCTTAACCCCCAATATCTCTATATATCTATCTAAACCCATGAACACTAACACTCAATCTCTCTCTTTTTTCTAAACACTAACTCGCAACCTCCCTCTCTCTAAGCCCCTAACCATCGATCTCTTTCTCTCTCACACTACCTAATCCCTATTCTTGATATCCCTATCTATCCAAACCTCTAATTCCCAGTATATATATATATATATACCTTTAACCCCCAATATCTTTCTCTTCTCACTCTAAACTCCAAACTCCCAACCCCCAATCTCTCTTTCTAAACCACTAACCCCAAACCTCTCTCTCTTTCTTTCACTCTCTCTTTCTCTATTTAATTCCCTAAACCTAAAATCTCTCTCTCTCTCTCTCTCTCCCTCTCTATCTATACTTCTCTCTCTCTCTCTCTATTTAAACCCCTAACCCCCAAGCTCTCTATCTTTCTCTCCCTCTCTCTCTATACTATTAACACTTAATATCTCTTTATCTATCCAAACCCATAACCACTAACCCTCAATATCTTTCCCTATCTATCTAAATTCATAAACCTTAACACCTAATCTCTTCTTCTCTCCCTCTCTATCTAAACCCCTAACCTTGAACTTATCTCTCTCTCTCACTCTAGACCCTTAAACCCTAATCTATCTCTCTTTCTCTTTCTCTCTCTCTCTCTCTACCTTAAACCCTCAATATATATCTTCGTCTACCTTAACCTTTAAACCCTAATCCCATTCTCTATATTTATCTAAACCTCTAACCACTAATCTGTTTCTCTCTAAATCCCTAAATCCCAATTTCTCTCTCTACCCTTAACCCCACTATCTCTCTTTCTCTAAACCCTATCCTCCAACCTCTCTCTTTCTCTAAACCCTAACCCCCAACCTCTCTCTCTCTCTCTATTTGATCTTCTTTAGACCACTAACCATTAATTTCTCCCTCTCTCCCCTATCTGTATCTACCCTTAAACCCAATGCATCACTTTGTATTTATCTATCTAAACACCTAACCATGAATGCCACTCTCTCTCTTCAAACCACTAACCACAATTCCATCTTCCTCTCTCTCACTCTCTATATTCAAACTAATAACCTCGAATATCTCTCTCTATTGGATCTAATAACCACAAATCCCTCTCTTTCTCTCTCTCTACCCTTAAACCACAATATGTCTCTCTATCTATTGAACTCCATGAACCCTAACCCTCAATATCTCTCTCTCTAAACCCCCAAACAATAACCTCTCCCCCCTCTCTCTCTATTACAAATAACTGCTAATCTCTATCTCTCCCTATGTTTGCACCATTAACCCATTTCTATATATTTGTCTAAACCCATGGCCTCTAACCCTCAATCTCTCTCTCTCTGTCTAAACCCCTAAGTCCCTATCTCCCCCAAACCCATAACTCTCTTTAAAGCTTTAGCCCCAATATTTCTCTCTCCCCCTAAACCCAAATCTCCCTCTCTCTCCCTCTCTCTATCTCTTGCAACCCCTAACCCCCAGTCATTTTGTCTCTCTAATACCCTAACCCCAAATATTCCTCTCTATAAACCCCTCACCCCCAATTGATCTCTCTCTCTCTCTAAACCCTTAACCCCTAATCAGTTTATCTCTCTCTAAACCCCTAAACCCCAATCGCTCTCTCTCTACTCTCAATTTGTCTCTTTCCATTAACTAGTAACCCCCAATCACTCTCTCTCTATCTCTAATCACATAACCCTCAATCTCTCTCTTTCTCCCTCTCTCTTTATTTAAACCCCTAACTTCTAATATCTCTCTCTCTCCACCCTTAACCATCAATCTCTCTCTATTTGTCAAGACCCCTAACCCTCAATCTCTCTCCTCTCTCTCTCTCTCTCTTTATCATCCCTTGGCACATAATATCTCTCTCTCTATCTAAATTCCTAAACCCTAACCCAAAGTCTCTCCCTCACAGTCTCTCTAAACCGTTAACACCCAATCTCTCCCTATGTCTATCTCCCTCTCTCTCTGCCCTAAAATCCTAATCTATCTCTCTCTCTTCCCTAAACTCTTAATATCTCTCTCAACCCTAAACCCCTAATCTCTCTCTACCCTAAGCCCCTAACCCTCTCTCTCTCTCTCAACCCTTAAGACCCAATATCTCTCTCAACCTCTAAGCCCCAATATCCCTCTTTCTACCCTAAACCCCTAACCCTGTCTCTCTCTTTCTACACTTAACCCTAGTCTCTCTTTCTATTTATCAATCTAAACCCATAAACCCTAATATCTCTTTCTCTATTTAACTTCTTAAACCACCAAATCTCTCTCTCTCTCTCTCTCTCTCTCTCTCTCTCTCCCTAAACTCCTAACCTAACTCGCAACCTGTCTTTAAACCCCAATCTCTCTCTCTCACTTTAACATCTAACCCCCAATATCATTCTCTATCTATATAAAAATCTAATCCCTAACCTACAATCTCTCTCTCGCTCACTCTTTAAGCCTCTAACCCCCAATCTCTCTCTATAAACCACTTACCCCAAACCTCTCTCTCTCTCTCTCTCTCTCTCTCTCTCTCTCTCTCTCTCTCTCTCTCTCTCTCTCTCTCTCTCTCTCTCTCTCTCTCTCTCTCTCTCTCTCTCTCTCTCTCTCTCTCTCTCTCTCTCTCTCTCTCTCTCTCTCTCTCTCTCTCTCTCTCTCTCTCTCTCTCTCTCTCTCTCTCTCTCTCTCTCTCTCTCTCTCTCTCTCTCTCTCTCTCTCTCTCTCTCTCTCTCTCTCTCTCTCTCTCTCTCTCTCTCTCTCTCTCTCTCTCTCTCTCTCTCTCTCTCTCTCTCTCTCTCTCTCTCTCTCTCTCTCTCTCTCTCTCTCTCTCTCTCTCTCTCTCTCTCTCTCTCTCTCTCTCTCTCTCTCTCTCTCTCTCTCTCTCTCTCTCTCTCTCTCTCTCTCTCTCTCTCTCTCTCTCTCTCTCTCTCTCTCTCTCTCTCTCTCTCTCTCTCTCTCTCTCTCTCTCTCTCTCTCTCTCTCTCTCTCTCTCTCTCTCTCTCTCTCTCTCTCTCTCTCTCTCTCTCTCTCTCTCTCTCTCTCTCTCTCTCTCTCTCTCTCTCTCTCTCTCTCTCTCTCTCTCTCTCTCTCTCTCTCTCTCTCTCTCTCTCTCTCTCTCTCTCTCTCTCTCTCTCTCTCTCTCTCTCTCTCTCTCTCTCTCTCTCTCTCTCTCTCTCTCTCTCTCTCTCTCTCTCTCTCTCTCTCTCTCTCTCTCTCTCTCTCTCTCTCTCTCTCTCTCTCTCTCTCTCTCTCTCTCTCTCTCTCTCTCTCTCTCTCTCTCTCTCTCTCTCTCTCTCTCTCTCTCTCTCTCTCTCTCTCTCTCTCTCTCTCTCTCTCTCTCTCTCTCTCTCTCTCTCTCTCTCTCTCTCTCTCTCTCTCTCTCTCTCTCTCTCTCTCTCTCTCTCTCTCTCTCTCTCTCTCTCTCTCTCTCTCTCTCTCTCTCTCTCTCTCTCTCTCTCTCTCTCTCTCTCTCTCTCTCTCTCTCTCTCTCTCTCTCTCTCTCTCTCTCTCTCTCTCTCTCTCTCTCTCTCTCTCTCTCTCTCTCTCTCTCTCTCTCTCTCTCTCTCTCTCTCTCTCTCTCTCTCTCTCTCTCTCTCTCTCTCTCTCTCTCTCTCTCTCTCTCTCTCTCTCTCTCTCTCTCTCTCTCTCTCTCTCTCTCTCTCTCTCTCTCTCTCTCTCTCTCTCTCTCTCTCTCTCTCTCTCTCTCTCTCTCTCTCTCTCTCTCTCTCTCTCTCTCTCTCTCTCTCTCTCTCTCTCTCTCTCTCTCTCTCTCTCTCTCTCTCTCTCTCTCTCTCTCTCTCTCTCTCTCTCTCTCTCTCTCTCTCTCTCTCTCTCTCTCTCTCTCTCTCTCTCTCTCTCTCTCTCTCTCTCTCTCTCTCTCTCTCTCTCTCTCTCTCTCTCTCTCTCTCTCTCTCTCTCTCTCTCTCTCTCTCTCTCTCTCTCTCTCTCTCTCTCTCTCTCTCTCTCTCTCTCTCTCTCTCTCTCTCTCTCTCTCTCTCTCTCTCTCTCTCTCTCTCTCTCTCTCTCTCTCTCTCTCTCTCTCTCTCTCTCTCTCTCTCTCTCTCTCTCTCTCTCTCTCTCTCTCTCTCTCTCTCTCTCTCTCTCTCTCTCTCTCTCTCTCTCTCTCTCTCTCTCTCTCTCTCTCTCTCTCTCTCTCTCTCTCTCTCTCTCTCTCTCTCTCTCTCTCTCTCTCTCTCTCTCTCTCTCTCTCTCTCTCTCTCTCTCTCTCTCTCTCTCTCTCTCTCTCTCTCTCTCTCTCTCTCTCTCTCTCTCTCTCTCTCTCTCTCTCTCTCTCTCTCTCTCTCTCTCTCTCTCTCTCTCTCTCTCTCTCTCTCTCTCTCTCTCTCTCTCTCTCTCTCTCTCTCTCTCTCTCTCTCTCTCTCTCTCTCTCTCTCTCTCTCTCTCTCTCTCTCTCTCTCTCTCTCTCTCTCTCTCTCTCTCTCTCTCTCTCTCTCTCTCTCTCTCTCTCTCTCTCTCTCTCTCTCTCTCTCTCTCTCTCTCTCTCTCTCTCTCTCTCTCTCTCTCTCTCTCTCTCTCTCTCTCTCTCTCTCTCTCTCTCTCTCTCTCTCTCTCTCTCTCTCTCTCTCTCTCTCTCTCTCTCTCTCTCTCTCTCTCTCTCTCTCTCTCTCTCTCTCTCTCTCTCTCTCTCTCTCTCTCTCTCTCTCTCTCTCTCTCTCTCTCTCTCTCTCTCTCTCTCTCTCTCTCTCTCTCTCTCTCTCTCTCTCTCTCTCTCTCTCTCTCTCTCTCTCTCTCTCTCTCTCTCTCTCTCTCTCTCTCTCTCTCTCTCTCTCTCTCTCTCTCTCTCTCTCTCTCTCTCTCTCTCTCTCTCTCTCTCTCTCTCTCTCTCTCTCTCTCTCTCTCTCTCTCTCTCTCTCTCTCTCTCTCTCTCTCTCTCTCTCTCTCTCTCTCTCTCTCTCTCTCTCTCTCTCTCTCTCTCTCTCTCTCTCTCTCTCTCTCTCTCTCTCTCTCTCTCTCTCTCTCTCTCTCTCTCTCTCTCTCTCTCTCTCTCTCTCTCTCTCTCTCTCTCTCTCTCTCTCTCTCTCTCTCTCTCTCTCTCTCTCTCTCTCTCTCTCTCTCTCTCTCTCTCTCTCTCTCTCTCTCTCTCTCTCTCTCTCTCTCTCTCTCTCTCTCTCTCTCTCTCTCTCTCTCTCTCTCTCTCTCTCTCTCTCTCTCTCTCTCTCTCTCTCTCTCTCTCTCTCTCTCTCTCTCTCTCTCTCTCTCTCTCTCTCTCTCTCTCTCTCTCTCTCTCTCTCTCTCTCTCTCTCTCTCTCTCTCTCTCTCTCTCTCTCTCTCTCTCTCTCTCTCTCTCTCTCTCTCTCTCTCTCTCTCTCTCTCTCTCTCTCTCTCTCTCTCTCTCTCTCTCTCTCTCTCTCTCTCTCTCTCTCTCTCTCTCTCTCTCTCTCTCTCTCTCTCTCTCTCTCTCTCTCTCTCTCTCTCTCTCTCTCTCTCTCTCTCTCTCTCTCTCTCTCTCTCTCTCTCTCTCTCTCTCTCTCTCTCTCTCTCTCTCTCTCTCTCTCTCTCTCTCTCTCTCTCTCTCTCTCTCTCTCTCTCTCTCTCTCTCTCTCTCTCTCTCTCTCTCTCTCTCTCTCTCTCTCTCTCTCTCTCTCTCTCTCTCTCTCTCTCTCTCTCTCTCTCTCTCTCTCTCTCTCTCTCTCTCTCTCTCTCTCTCTCTCTCTCTCTCTCTCTCTCTCTCTCTCTCTCTCTCTCTCTCTCTCTCTCTCTCTCTCTCTCTCTCTCTCTCTCTCTCTCTCTCTCTCTCTCTCTCTCTCTCTCTCTCTCTCTCTCTCTCTCTCTCTCTCTCTCTCTCTCTCTCTCTCTCTCTCTCTCTCTCTCTCTCTCTCTCTCTCTCTCTCTCTCTCTCTCTCTCTCTCTCTCTCTCTCTCTCTCTCTCTCTCTCTCTCTCTCTCTCTCTCTCTCTCTCTCTCTCTCTCTCTCTCTCTCTCTCTCTCTCTCTCTCTCTCTCTCTCTCTCTCTCTCTCTCTCTCTCTCTCTCTCTCTCTCTCTCTCTCTCTCTCTCTCTCTCTCTCTCTCTCTCTCTCTCTCTCTCTCTCTCTCTCTCTCTCTCTCTCTCTCTCTCTCTCTCTCTCTCTCTCTCTCTCTCTCTCTCTCTCTCTCTCTCTCTCTCTCTCTCTCTCTCTCTCTCTCTCTCTCTCTCTCTCTCTCTCTCTCTCTCTCTCTCTCTCTCTCTCTCTCTCTCTCTCTCTCTCTCTCTCTCTCTCTCTCTCTCTCTCTCTCTCTCTCTCTCTCTCTCTCTCTCTCTCTCTCTCTCTCTCTCTCTCTCTCTCTCTCTCTCTCTCTCTCTCTCTCTCTCTCTCTCTCTCTCTCTCTCTCTCTCTCTCTCTCTCTCTCTCTCTCTCTCTCTCTCTCTCTCTCTCTCTCTCTCTCTCTCTCTCTCTCTCTCTCTCTCTCTCTCTCTCTCTCTCTCTCTCTCTCTCTCTCTCTCTCTCTCTCTCTCTCTCTCTCTCTCTCTCTCTCTCTCTCTCTCTCTCTCTCTCTCTCTCTCTCTCTCTCTCTCTCTCTCTCTCTCTCTCTCTCTCTCTCTCTCTCTCTCTCTCTCTCTCTCTCTCTCTCTCTCTCTCTCTCTCTCTCTCTCTCTCTCTATATATATATATATATATATAATTCTAAACCCCACTTCTCTCTCTCTCTATAAAACCATAACCAACAATATAGCTCCATCCCTCGCTACCTCCCTCCACAATCTCTCTTTCTCTCTCCAAGCACCTAACCCTCAATATCTCTCTCTCTACATCACTAAACCCCAATCTCCCTCTCTCTTTATCTAAATCCCAAATATCTTTCTCACTCTCACTTGAAACCCCTGACCACTAACCCCCAATCTCTCTCTCTCTTTGTTTAAACCACTCATCCCCCAATATCTCTTTCTTGAAACCCCTAACCTCCAATCTCTATCTCTTTCTATTTAAATACCTAACCTACTCTCTCTCTCTATCTATCTATCTATATATATATATATATATATATATATATATATAATTCTAAACCCCACTTCTCTCTTTCTCTAAAGCATAACCACCAATATAGATCTCTCCCTTGCTACCTCCCTCCACAATCTCTCTTTCTCTCTCTACACAACTAACCCCAAATATCCCTCTATCTCTACACAACTAACCCCCAATCTCTCTCTGTATATCTCTTCATCTCTAAATTCCCAACCCCAAATATCCCTCTCTCTCTACACCACTAACCCCAAATATCCCTCTATCTCTACACAACTAACCCCCAATCTCTCTATGTATCTCTCTTCGTCTCTAAATTCCCAACCCCATATTTATCTCTTTTTATCTAAATCCCAAATCTCTTTCTCACTCTCACTCTAAACCCCTAACCACTAACCCCCAGTCTCTCTCTCTCTCTTTGTTTAAACCCCTCATTCCCCAATATCTCTTTCTATAAACCCCTAACCTCAAATATCTCTCTCTTTCTATTTAAATACGTAACCTAATAACTCTTTCTCCCTCTAAAACCCTAACTACAAATCTTACCATCTCTCTTTGAAAACCCCTAACCCACAATATCTCTATCTTTCTCTCTCTCTCTCTCTCTCTCTCTCTCTCTCTCTCTCTC
>LPNX010228228.1:144082-166221 GCA_001517045.1 Pseudotsuga menziesii
ATATGTCACCCTCTTTCTATAAACACCTAACCCCAACCCCCCTCTCTCTCTAAACCTTTAACTTTATCTATATACCTAGTTCCTAATCTCCTTCTCTCTCTAATACCCTAACCCAAAATATCTCTCTTTATATAATCCCCAATTTCACACTCTCTCTATCTCTCTATCTATCTATTAAAATCACTAAAATCTAACCCATAATCTTCCTCCCTATCTATCTAAATGTCTAACCCTTAACAACCAATCTCTATCTATCTATATATCTAAAACCTAAACCCCACCAACATAGTTCCATCCCTCGCTACCTCCCTCCACAATATCTCTTTCTCTCTCCAAGAATCTCTATCTCTTTCTGAGAGACTCCTCGGGGTACAAATCTTTCCTTGTATTTTTATATACTTCCATCTGCAAAATGTTTAGTTTTGAATATCCACTTCGAGGATACCATTAAATTTTCCTTCGGTATTGGGACTACTTCCCACACATCATTCTTTATAATATATTGGTATTCCTTGACCATTGCATCAGCCCACTCTTTCTATTTTATTACTTCTTCAAAACAAGTTCGTTCTTTATTAACTAGATTTCACATCAAATCCATATAACTAGGGTATGGCTTTGGATTCTTCCTTTCTTGGATGGTTCCTTCAGGAAAACCGTGTCTTTTTGTTTCTTCAATTACTTCACGAGCCTAGGAAGGTTTTCTCTTTCAAGAAATCAACTCATTTGGTAAATCTTCAAGTAGCTTAGGTTCTGGCATATCACGATCTTTGGGTATTTGGACTTCTTCTTCATTTCTGACTGCTTTAGGACTTTCAATAGTATTGGGAGCTTCATGTGTCTTCATCAAATGTGACATCTCTTCTAAGTTCAATTTGATAGTGTGCTGGGATATATATCCGATAAGATTTTGATTATTCACTATAACCTACGAACAATCCCTTCTTTCCTGAAGGATCTAACTTAGAACTTTTATCCTTGGGAATATGAATGTACACAGGACAACCAAATATATTTACATGACTTGCCTCTGGTTTTTCTTCGAAAAACATTTCTTTTGGAGTTTTGTTCCCAAGGTATGTTCTGTACATATATTGTTGTTCTTGATGCTTCTTCCCATAGGTACATTGGAAGATCTTGATCTTGTATCATAGCTTTCATAGCTTCCATGATAGAACTATTCTTTCTTTCCACCACACCATTTGTTTGTGGATTGTAGGGAATGGTGAGCTCCCTCTTAATCCCGGCTTCTTTACAAAAATCATTGAATTCATTTGAAGTAAACTCTCTTCCATTATCTGACCTCAGAATCTTTGTTTTCTTCTCAAATAGGTTTTCTACTAGGGCCTTAAACTCCTTGAATCTTTCAAATACTTCATCCTTGTTTTTCAAGAAGTATATCCAATTCTTTCAGGATTCGTCATCAGTAAAAGAAGCATAGTAAGAGTATCCACTTAATGAAGTGGTTTGCATTGGCCTGTAGATATCTGAGTGACTAATATCTAATATTCTGTTTTCCTTACTATCCCTTTTTGGAAAAGGAGTCTTAGTATTCTTCCGTTTTGCACATCCTTTGCACACTCCTTCATGTTCTATGATGAATTTCAGGTAAACCAATTACCAGTTTGCTTACAATTAGAAGATATTTTTAGTGAACGTGAGCAAGCCTTCTGTGTCATAGTTCACATGGGTTAATGGTACTAGTTGCTAATGTTGAGTCTGTATGTCCGTTCAATTCGTAGAGTCCTCCTTCTTCAACTCCAATCTCCATTGAATCATCTATAGTTTTACCTTTGGTCCACATAAAAAAGTTTCCATCGACAAAGGAAACTATGAATCCTTTCTTGTATAATGCTGAAATGGAAAAAAATATTCTTCTTTAGTCCTGGGACATACATGATATCTTTAATTTTCATAGGATTTCCAGAATCCAATTTATAGGATTCTTCTCATATTCCTCTAATGGGATATTGGGAATCATCCCCAAGCATTAATTTTTGTGGAGATTCCTTTTATTCAAGGCATGAGAGTGAATCCTTGAAACCAGTCATGTACTTGGAGGAACCACTATCAATTAGCCGGGTATCATTTCCTATTGAGACTGATCTTGTTAGAGCATAGATTAAGACATATTCTTCACTGGAGTCTTGATCGTTCTTTGCTTCCTCTTCTACTATTTGATTAGTGTCTTCAACAGCATGGGCCTGAAACCTTCTCATATTTTTGATACTTTCTTCTTTCATGGGACAGTTAATGGAAATGTGTCCCAATTTGTGGCAAGCAAAACATTCAAGATTTGAGAAATCTCTCTTGGGTCTTTTAAACCATTTAGTCTTAGGAGGATGGTCATGACTCTTCCTGTTGCCTTTGGTGTGGGAAATCAAGGCTTGATCCTCATTGTCATTTGCCTTTTATTCTCTAACTACTATCCTTTCTTCTTCTTGGACACATTATTCCCATAACTTCTTGAATTTTGTTAGTTTCCTTCTTGAGTAAATTCCTTGGATAAATACTTCCCAATCTCTTGGAAGGCCATCTAAGGTTTTCGTTACAATATTTGATTCTTCAACCATGTCATAAATGGCTTCTATATTATCATTTATTTGAGCTGCTCTTGTAAAGAAATATTGCATAGTCTCTGACTTTTGATCCCTTAATTTTTTTAGTTGATTCCTCAGGGTCATTTTCCTATTGATGTTTCTCCCTTCAAATAGACCTAATAGGGCATCAAACATTTCTTTTGAAGTCTCCCTTGAGGATACTTGAGGAATCAGGTTATCTTTTATGGAATCATCTATGATCCTTTTTTCTATGATCATATACTTCTTGTGCTTGGACTTGGCTTCAACTTCTTCTGGTTCTTGTTGGTAAAATTGTCATTGATGCCAACATGGGCTTGATGTCATTGATGTCACCATTTTGCTGAAGATGTTGAAGACCCATCTAATGATGCAGAAGAACCTAGAGATGGTCTTGAAGCCCTGGTAGATGTTGAGAAGCCCATGATGCCTCCTGCTTAATGAAGATGCCCCTGGAACCTTGAAGAAATGGTGAAGGCAATGAGGGTCATTTGTATGATGTAGCATGATGTCCTTCAAGCACTTGAGGTTGATAACCCTAGATGATGCTCTTGCACATGACAGGTGTATAGAAGCCCTAGTGGCTTAATGGAAAGTTGACATAAGCACTTGAGGTTGTTGATGATATATTGATCATGGAGGTGGAGCCCATGGACATTTTTGAAGAAGACTTTAAGATGTAAAGAAGCCCTTTATGTTGATGACCTAAGCAACTTGAAGTTTAAAATAGTCAAAGTAAATGGTGAAGTCAGCCCATTCAAAAGGACAATAAATAAAAATAATAATAACATTCTTAAGGTGTCCCTAATGAGGTTTGAATAAATTTTTTTAAATGGGGTGAGGTGAAATAAAAAAGGTGATTTAAAATAAAATAATAATTAAAAATTAAAAAAAAACAAAAATATACATTCCTTATTCTATGGATATGGGCAACCTCAAAGGTGTATATATTTTCAAGTATTCTCTCACTCCATGTGTATAAAAAATATATATATATTCATAAAAAATTATATTTGAATACATGTGGGCTCCCAAAAGATGGTTAAATTTTCTATAAATAGAGCATCGTGCTCTTATTTGCAATGCGGAAAATCGCTGGAAGAAAACGCAGTAGCAGTGGACTGTGGAAATTTTTTTGGGAAGGAGCTCGCCCTAGCTCATTGTGGAAATTTTTTTTGGGAAGCAGCTCGCTGAGAAGGAGCAGTGTCTCAGTGGAAATTTCATTGTAATGCTGAGATATTTTGGGTGTCTGTGAATTCTGGGAGGTAACCAGCATATTACCATCCCCACAAAGTTGCAACAATAGTCAAATTTGAGTGTGTTTCTTGCTGCAGCTCACATCTGAGTTGTTTAGGTGACTGCCATCAATGGCATGAAAATATATGCTGTGTCGGGGCAGCGGTCTATTTCCACATGGTTTACGCCTAAGAAATTGAGAGCTCTACGCAAGGATAGTGAGTACATGCGAAGGATAGACTTGATTCAGGACCTGAACTTTAATACTGCAGCTACCCGCATCAAGTCAACACCCGATGGAGAGTTTATTATTGTGCCAGCCTTCGAATTCCAAGGATGGGAAGGGAGTCTATGATCGTTGGTCATGTGATTTGATTTGTGCTACTTCTTCACCATATTTATATCGTATTAACTTGGAACAGGATTGTAGCATACTTCTCCATTTCCCAAATTGATTTATGGTAGCAGCATATTCAGATTTAAAAGACAAGAGTTTCCTATAGCAGCTGGTTGAAGAAGTTACAACAAGTCATCTCTCTCTCTCAAATTTCGGTCTGTCTCTGTGTAGAATTTCTGTGAAGGACAACAACCACAGTTAAAAGTATACAACAGTTTTGAAGTCACGGTTCTGAGCCTACAATCACTGTGATGTTTTGACGTAAGGTATGTAATCTAATATGGTGATGATAATATGCTTGTTGACAGTAGTATAGCGATACAGTGAAGATGGTGATAGTGGCAATGTATACACAGTGAAATATGACAAAAATAATAGTCGTCTTCACTTCATGATGGTATATACTTAATACTCATAAAACCCTAACCCTTGCTTGATAGCGAAGACAATCATATGATGTTAAGTGATGACAGTGGTAATATTTGCATGCCAATGTCAACAGTAAGACAAGGATGTATGAGTGATTCTTTTACACAGTGGTGAAGTAATTCTTATGCACAGTAAAGAAGTGATCTCAGTCCAAGTCTGCGTTGATGGTTGACAGTCACAAAGTTGAATGCTTGACTGTGTTGAACTTGAAAAGGATGGTATGCTTAACTTGACAGTGATATTCCTGATGGTGGTGTGATCACAAGGATAGGCTGATAACATGTTTTCACCAGCATTTACTTTCCATAGTCTGATTTTGTAGCAGTCAAGGTATGTTCCATTTATTTATTCATGTTGAGATTGTCTGTTTCATGACAAATCTGGGCAACATATCCATTCTCAGGGAACTTGGGCCATGACTGTAAATCAGTCCTTAAATAGACAGAATCTTGAACATGAATTAACAGTGATGTATATAGTACAATGTTGTGTGAAGTAAGTCCATGCATTCCTATGCACTCCTATACACTCTATGGTGTACACTCTATATGCATGCCACTCTATGATGATGATGTATGCTACTCCAGTACACATGTACTCTTGATGGTGTAGTATGCCATGAAGATGTTGGATGATGTAAATGAATAGTGATAATAATTTTACAGAGATGAGCAGTAGTTTGTGCAGTAAACAATGATGTAGTGTATGCATGAGTGTCTTTATTGTACATAGAAGACTTGACGGTTTCTCTTGGAGAAAAGTATATGCCTGAATGTGAGATACTTGACTGTGAAAGAGTAAGGATGGCATGTACATCTTCAGCTTGAGAAGCAACCAGTGAAAATGTTGATGATGATGACAGCTTGACATCTACAGCAGCAGTAACTATGATGTTCATAAACAGCAAGTGTGATGATATGAATGCTTAGTCAATGATGTGGTAGTACTTATGAATTTACACAGTGTTGAAGGCAAGGTTGAGGACATATTAATGACCAATAGAGATACTGAGCAGCAGTGACAAACAAATGATCAACATACATGATGACTAACATTGATGAAGAAATTGACTAGGTAGTTTCCAGAGAATGACCAGCAGAGATTGACCAGAGATCTAAGAGCAGTAGTGAAGAGTGATGACCAAAGATTAAGAAGTACTAACCAGAGGATAATTTGCAGCAGTAGATGGCCAGCAGTTGTAATGATAAGCAGTGGGACAGCAGAGTTGATGTGATGGGTAGAGAAGATGAGCAGCTTTGATGTGTCATAGATTTCTTGATGGTAATACATTGTAAATGCAAGCTTGTCTTGCTTTTGAGGTTAGGATACCTCAAATCCTTCTTAGCAGGGTCTAAGAAAACCAGGCAGGGTCCTGGATTCAGAGTAGGTGCTCTATGTATCAGTAGGTGCTGATTTTGCCTACTGGTTGTAGCCGGACCAAAATAATATAAAAAGATTACAAAATTACATGGTGTTGTGTTCTTGTGTAATATGGTTCTTTATGAATGAAATGCTTATGCTATGTGAATGATGTTTATGAAATGATTATGGTAGAGTAATGGATTGATGAATTGGTAGCTAACCACATCAAGCTAAGAAAAGGTTTAAAATTGGCTCTACACTGATTCATCCCCCCTCTCAGTGTCAACAGTTCTTTCACTTCCTTTTTCACAAACTTATCTAGATTATTCTCTTGGAGTATAAGCATGATCCTATAATTCCATGCTCTAAAGTCTTCATATCCTCCAATATTTTCATCTATATTGGTAGTATTTTTCATATTTAGAAGACTCATAACCTCAAATGGAAAAAGGTGGAAAGATATTACTTACAGAAAGAAGCTCCTAACTGACCTCCTTCTCGATGTCCTAGGGTTTGAAGTAGAAACCCTAAATTTGCAAGTGGGATCACAGGTGGAGCTAAATAGTGGAAAATATGCATCTCCCTTAGGAAAAGTAGAATGCATCTTCGTTTTTCTAAGATTGATGATGAAACCTCGGGAAAAATAAAACCCTAGTTTGTCTCAGCAGTAGTGACAGGTCCAAAATTGAAAATTCTTGGAATTCAGTTCTGTCTCCACAGAAAGATGCATTTTTCATAGGCGGGTTGGGAGAGCCCTATTTTTGGGTTGATCTATTGAGGGATTTATTCGGAACAACAAACCCTAGTTGTGCAGTGATTCCTTTCAGGGTGGCTCTAATATCATGTTGATTTTTCTTAAATTTCTTAGATGATATCTTAAAACAATTAGTCACGAGTATATCACTGAAATAACAACATGCAAAGAAACACAAGAACATGAGAACACAAATATTTTCCTCTGGGAAACCACCAAGAAGAAAACCCCGCAAAACTTCCTCAGTATAGAACTCAAACAGTGCAGTGTAAAACCTAGACAAGTGCTTCTTTCTCCTTCCTAGTGCACTAATCTTTATCTCTCTTACTAAAACAACTTGAGTGAGTGAGTACAAATGAAGGGGAGGGGCTCCCTATTTATATTATTCAGTTGAATTGACCTCTAACCTAGCAGGTCCGACTTCTCTAACTAACTAGGCTATAAGATAGTAGTAGAAAAGATGAGACAAATTAAAATGTTTTGAAAACTTCACCCTATTTAAATTTTTAATAAAATCCTCACAAGTTCTGTGGTCGCTTTCTTCTAACTTGTATGTGTCATTCTTGATATTTTATGATAGGTTTGTTGTTGCTATAAC
The DNA here is from genome assembly GCA_001517045.1 of Pseudotsuga menziesii. Classification (NCBI taxonomy): domain Eukaryota; kingdom Viridiplantae; phylum Streptophyta; class Pinopsida; order Pinales; family Pinaceae; genus Pseudotsuga; species Pseudotsuga menziesii. Next base: position 151,438 of record LPNX010228228.1, read on the forward strand.
AGATTCAATTTGTATGAATAGATGATCTGTCCAATCATACTTGTACATGAGTTTCCCCTTTATTCTATTGTACCTACAACATTGAAGCTCAACACCTTTAGGCCTAGTATCCAAAATATCGATGTCATTATGGTAATAAAACACCCTATTACCATCCTTCTTTCTTATTATTTTAACTCTTCCAATGTACCAAGTCCATTAGAGGAAATTTCAACTCAAAATGGGCCTCCTAAGAAAAATAATAAAATAATAGTTAAAATAATAAAATAATATTTATTAATTTTGGAGGAAGAAAAGGAAAAAACTACATTTTTTGTTCGTATTTTTGACATATTTCCTTGTTTTTTTACTCAAATTTCGATCAGGAGAGATCGCTAGATGTGAAATTAAATTCTGCATCCAATGAGTACCCACTTGGCATACTTTTGCATCATCGTCACTTTTTTTCATGTATTTCTTGTTTTTGGGGTGGAAGGTTCCATTAAAAGTATGCCGAGTGGGTACTCGTTGGATGTGGAATTTAATTTTGCATCTAGTGAGCTCTCCCGATCGAAATTTGAGTAAAAACACAGGGAGATATGTCAAAAATGAGAACAAAAAAAAGTAGTTTTTTTTATGATACCTATCCCCAAATTTATATTAAAAAATTGTTTAATACCTATAGGGTATTTCAAAATTAAATCAATTTCATTGGCTAACACATGTTGACATGGAATTTGAATTAGTGTTAAAAGGCCCATTTTGAATTGAAATTTCCTCTAATGCCATAAGAAACGTTGTGCTTTGTACTTTGAGATACACCTTTTCTTGTATTACGTTCAGATACAACTATAGACTTTCTCTCAAACAACACCGCACAATTTGATCCAATACCAAAACTAATTGCAACACCCTTTTTGGGGACCCTCTCATCTCGCCCGAAGTATACTCCATTCCTCACTTTAGTCAATCTATATTTCGATAATATAAGATTTCCATTGAATTGACTAACCAAACAAGATTTGTATATGTCCTTTCCATTGAGCTCCACCACTGGTTTGGTAGTTATGTTTACATTTTCATCAACGAAATCTAAAATTCCATCCAATTCGTGCCTCCAATCACTTTCCATTGTTTGCAATTCACTATCATTGAGTACCATAGAATACAAAGATTGGAATATGGATGTGGAATGAACCTGTCGAGAATTACCAACTACTTCATCCACGACTTCGAATGTTGGATAATTGTGATCCTCTATCCATGGTTTTTAAACCACCAAGAATCTTCTGTGTGTCTTTCTGGTTTCAGGCCAAGACCTAGTAAAATTCCCTGTGCATCCTTCAATCCTATTTTGAGAGATTCTATAATGTTATTATATGTAGATATTGAATCATATTGTGACAAAAAATCACCTTCATCTATTGTTTATTGATACAAATTATTCCAAATACCCATTTGTTTCTTATGAGATTTATTGAAATGAAGCTCTTGAGGATTCAATTCTTCTTCTAAGGGTTCTAATAGCATGAAGTAAGTTAGTGAAATAATATGCCCTCTCTACTCCAACCATGCCCATTCAGGTGCAATGCACATGGCAAGTTAGAGTATTTATCACGAAATAATCTCATCAACAAAACCGCAAAGTGGAAAGAATTTTTCACATATTTATATGCCTCTTTGTTAACGAAATTAATCTTGACATTAGTATTTTCTTATTCTCTGACCTAGCATAACCATAACGTGAAGAAATGATGGACTATTGAATAATTTCACACTATTTCCCAAAGATTCAAACTAAGAGACAAAAAATTATCAATATAGTCAGCAATGATTTCTAAACAGGTATCTGTACCCGATCTCATCTCTGTATTTACACTTGTACTTCTCATTTCCTTCAAGCACCTCTAGACATTCCTTAAAGCAATGTGTTGTGTTGAACCCCATTTTTGGCGATCAATCCTCTCTATATCCTCAATTTTAAGGTTCTGGTCATCCATTTTAAAAGTGATATAAACCATTCTTACATGGTTAAAACTAATCAACTCTTCTCCAACAATCAAATCTAGTCGACCACTAAACAAAGGATTCACTAGATTTTTCCATTGTGGATGTGATCATGGTCATTAAGTCCCATTACTTTAAATCCATCATAAAACCTAGTTAGCCTCAACCCTACCTAGGGAATTTGATATCGCATGTGTGTCATTGAGTAATAATACTTCAACATAAGCATTCTTCTCCTACTATCCCCATATGAGGAATGACCAATAATAGGTCTTAAAAATGTTCCACATGTTTCTTCCATAGGTATTCTATTTTTCCCCATTTTCGATGGACAAAATTTGCATCAAACATGTTGCACATTGGATGAACAACCACAACCAAATGAAGAATCTTCTCATGTCAAGGGTTTTCAATAATAACACGTGCATAATGGCCAATCACACAATTATTAAAGGGATATGTAATATTCTCATAGCCTGCAATGCCCTCACCAATTGTCACCATGAAATGTGATTGGAACTTATGTTCTTCTTTCTTACCATAAAAACCCACCAATGTATCACTTTTTGCTACCCACCTAACATATTTTTTCACAACAGTTTCATCTTCAACAAGGCATACTATAATTGGTCCCTTTATACCATGTTTGTATATATAGGAAGCATAAATTTTTTTGATTACCTCAAAAATGTACTCATGCTCCCCTGGGATATATGTCAATGTTTTTCTAACTTGCCCTAAAGTTGTAGATATCGAAGGGCCATCCATATTCAAGCTAATAAAGTTATGTAATCTAGGACCTCCCCATAACTTAATAATATCATAAATGGATTTAGAGGATGCACTATAGCTTCTCCCTAACTTTGAATCAACTAGGTTGTGAAATATATCTTGATTAAATTCCCTAACTACATCTTTATCTTGTAATTTTCCTTGTTTATGAGACTCACACGCAGCCTTGCAAAACCTGAGCACATCCTTCCTTCCTACATATTTGAACAACTTTTCCCTTAGAGACGTCATTCTAATAGGCAGTGTAGCAACCTTTGTCCTTTCCAACCAAAGGGATCGCATTGTTAATTTATGTGTGGCATTTGTGTCTCTTACAACAATTTTGAGTTCAATTTGAGTCAAATGGTCCAACCTTATCCCTTTCCATGTATCTTTCCTGTGTATTTTAATGTTTATCCTTGATTCGCAATATAAACACATTCTAAATTCATCACAATTAGGAATCAACTTACAAAAATTGCATGTCAATGAATCAAAAGGGACTCTTTTTTCAAAAACCCTCTTGCAATGAATATGTATGTATGTACCATTAATACAACATTGAGTACCATAATAACATAGTGTTTTCCTGGTATGTTTCTCTATGGCCCACATTTTCCACCACGTTGGTCATCCATTAGAACCATTGCATCCAATATATCCCCTCTTCTATCAAGATAGGGATCCCAATACCCAAAACATAGTAATATTGGGGAGGAAATTGTCCTAGAATAAGATGGAAAAACACATTGGTAAATGATCTCCTAACGGTTAGTAACAAGTAATAACAAATAAAGTAATGTGCACATTCAAATTCAAATTAAATTAATACTTCGGTGATTAACACACCTAAAGTAGAAAATTGTGAACATGTAGAACCCCCATATAATGGTGATGGGAGTGATGGGATCAAGAACTTAGTCAAACTTTGTTGGAACTTTTCATTGGTAGGCTTCTTTGGTCTCCCAATTGTTCCACTCTTAAACACAACTGTATCATGTGAAGCCTCATCTATAGTAGTATTAGTGTGTTTCTTTGATTGCACATGTTCATTTAGAGAACTGACAATATTACCACTTGTTGGAACCAAAGAGAACTATCTATTGCATCGTGTACATTCCACTCCTACCTTTTTCTTGTCCTCATAGTTTGTAAGTGTTGCTTCAGTCACCACCTTGAACAAATTAGGCTCTTATGGTTTGGTTGAAATCATGTAGAACTTTGATTGCTTGATCCATGTCATGTTGATCTATAGCCATTGTTGTCTACTTTAATCTATTACATGAAGGAATTTCATTAATTCCAAACATTGAAATGTGACGTTGATGGGACCTTGTTTTTGTTTGATTGTTTTTGAAGTTATGAACTGTTCGCATTGCCAAGGAGACTTCCCTCGTTCCATAATCAATGCCACAAATTTCACAATGAATCTTTATATTAGGTTTTCTGTTTTCTAAATATACCTTGAGTGTTAGCTTCTCCTTGAAAAACTCTTCCATTAAACTATTCACTTTATGTTCCCAAGATTCCAACACATTGGGATCAACCTATATAACTTGTTCCACTGAATCAGACACATGATCAACTCTTGTTTGTTTATAAATAGGTTCCTCCACATCCCATTCAATGTTTTCATAGATTGGTGTTCCTTCCATTACATGTGATTCCAATGTTTCAACAACCAGCGTGCCTACTTTTCTCTTAATGCCTACATTTGTTGTTGTAGGTTTCATTTTTTGCTCTTCCTTTGTATTTAAAGGAATTCCAACTGTGCCAATAAAATAAAAAGGCTATTCAACAATTTCATCGTCCACAATTTCACAACAGATATTAGCATATGTACAACCTTTTCAACATTGGACTATGCCAAGGTTACAATTCTCTTCACCAATAAAAATTGTGAAGTCCAGAACATCACTTGGATCCATCTGAATTTCCATCCATGTGTACCTTTTATTTTGTTAAGAAATGAATAAAATTATAACAATTTTTTTGCAAGTTTGGATATAATATGGCTACAAAATGAGGTGATTGCATCCATAAATAAATGAAAAAAAAAGATTCAAATTTACACATGCATATTAGTTCATTAATAAAACAAAGAGCTAGGAAGCAAGGTATGCACTTTCAATTCAAATCTCTAAGAAGGATGAATAAATCTTACTATCGGTATGAAATAACTTCAAACAAATTGTATTTTTAGTGGCTTATTCAAATAGCCATACCCAAATTGAAGAATCAGCTTCAATGTACCTACAGAAGATCCAAATGTGATCAAAACAAGAGATGAAAAAACACATAAAAACTGTTAATGGTAGAAAATATTTCCCTAGAGACAAATCGGTTAATGGCATAAAAAATTTTAGTGTTTGCTTGCAATTTCAAATGAAAATATAGATGTGAAAGAAGTTGTCATGGAGTTTGTTGTAAAGGCTAATGATGTGATGATTTGGTACCACCTAAGTGGGTATCCCATCGCACATACATTAGATATGTTCATGAAGGGGATGTTAGTTGAATATTTGAATATTTTTCATTTGGTATTCGTAAAAGATGCATTTTTAGGAAGAATCATCTAAATCCTTTCACAAAAGGTGGTGTCTAGAGAGCTCAAAAATGATTGGATCTTGTTAATAGTGATATTTTTGAACCATGCAAACCTTTTCACATTGTGGTGCTAAATATTTTCTAACATTTACTGATGATTTTTCAAAAAAACATTTTGAAAGGGTCATAGGGAATCTATTAAAGAGGCCAAGGTGTGACATAAGTGGCGTATATGTCTCTAAATTATTCAATGCACTCTGTGAATAGAATGTCACTGAGATTGACATGCCATGCATTATATCATGCAGTTTTGTAATGGTATTGTGGAATGGAATATTACGACAATGCATGTCAAAGAATTCCTTTTTTGGCAAATAGGTTCTAAGCTAACATAGTCACAACAACAACATATGTTCAAAGACAATTTCCCATTATAATAATATAGTCGAAGATTCCTTATAAGGCATGGATTGGGAGGAAGATAAGAATTTCTCATTTGAATTTGTTTAAGTGTTTCCATACTTATGCATCTTTGTGATGCAAAGTGAAAGAAGAAGGATTAAAAAATATTGAATTGCATCATAGTTTGACTATGATAGAAATTTAGGTATAATATATATAAGATCTATGATAATGAAGAAACATTTTGTCGAAAGTGTTGGTTCTTCTTGAAGCATAAAAATCGATATGGAGATTCAAAAACCGTATGTTTCTTATATAGAAAAACTTGTTAATCAAGAGGATGATTAAGTTGTAGAAGAACTACAACAAGAACAAGAAAACTGTACTGAAAATGAAAATATTAAATATCAACAACAAATCATTGGTATGTAATGTTGTGACAATGACTATAATATATGTTGGAATATACATAGTGAAATTTGAAATGAGTAACATACAATGTGTATATCTCAACATATATCAAATTTAATGCTACACTTCTTGACTTATAAGAAACATAGGTTTCTTCCTCTAACCAAGCATCCAAGGAGATCCTATCCAATTGAACTGGTGCAATAAGCTTATCTAGCCAATCAACCAATCCAAGGATTCATGGCACTCCTCCATTAAGGATTCATCTTGCCAACTAACCTAGATATTAAGGGGTGTTGATCACTTGAGGGTGTTATATTATATAATCTAGGAGCATCTACATTATTTAATTATTTCTTCTCTCGGTTAATTAGCTAAGGAATCAATTTCAATCATTGAGCTATATTCATCTGCATATTATAATATGTTTCCAACTTTGACTAACGCACATCCTTAGACTAGGGTTTTGGACTTGGAGGCCTATGAAAACATATAAGAAGGAATCCATTCGACTCATTAATAAAGTTGAAGAAGATGTTGTGATCTAGTCTTATTTATGGGTTCTCATGCACTATCTCTTGTTTGGATCAACTATAGCCTTCTTTTTTTTTCTATCTTTGATTTGTTTGGTAGGAGGGTTGTTTCTTATCATTATGTATCATAGAAGTAAGATCTTGTCCTCCTTCTCACTTAAATGTTAGGGTTATCTAGAGTCCACCCTACACACACAATTATCTTATTTAGTGTAGATGTATCAGGTTTTCTTATGCTCTTTTAGGTCCATCCTCCACACCATCTCCCTCTTTAGCTATTTTTCTTGTCCATTGACTCCACCAAATGAACTATTGTACAACACAACTCTTTTGTTGGCCCAACATTTACCTACATTTTCTACTTGAGGTTTTCAGAGGATTCCATCCCACCTCAATACTTCCTATTATGGAATATAATCTATGTGTATTCTTTTCTTGGTCTCTCTAGACATCGTCCTCCATCCTAGTTCTTCTCTCTTATGTTGTGTCACATTAACTAGGATTGTATCACACTCCTCATCTCTCAGTAGGCCCTTCTTGCACACAACCCTAACTAGATAAATCATGTGGGGTTTCACCTAAAAATATTTCACAACATCTCTTTATCTATTAATGTTTTTTCACAACACTCAATACTCTAAGGATGCCAAGCCCAATTTGAAAAGTGCAGCCCAAGAATTGGCTAGTGATCTCATTAAATCCATTAAACTACAACTTAGGGTTTCCACCTCTATGTTTCAGCTAGACACCAAAATATCATTACTAAAGTATAGTATTTAGATGCATGAATATGTTTTGGAATTTTGATATGTATTTACACTACTCACTTCCAACAATTCCTAGTGAAAACTAAAGAGTATCACCTCCTTCCTAAAGTCACACATTTAGAGGGACTTTTTCATGCTTGATGATAATCTCACCAAGATGGCCTTGAGGTATATGGGAGTTAAATGAAAATCAAGCTACCAATACTAATACTACTATCATCACTACATTTAACACCTTGTTCCATGAATTGAGAAGGATTTTTTATCAACCATGCTATATATCTAACTTCATGTGCAATTGGTTGTAGTTGTGTCAAGAACTATGGAAATTTATCCAATATTTTCTTGAAGTAATCAACAAGATCCACCTCCAAATTCATATAAGAGATTTGTAATAAGTACTTGTTCTTAAGTTCAATTCTAGTTTGTTCACTATTTTTCATATTGAAATGTTTATGTTTGAGAGTACCAACCTAGAACAAGCCTTTCTTTGTGCCCTAGTCATGAAACAAAAATTCACAAGAAACCTAGATTTACACCATTCCATTACCCTAACACTAATTCTAGCTCTATCCCTAAAAAAAATTATTCCACAAACGCTCATCATTTATCATCATAAAACTCCCCTAACCCCATCCCTCACCTTAATTTGTCCCATCTTCCATGGTGTGCCAATATCACAAGGCCTAAACACATGATGTTGGTGTGCCAATATCACAAGGCCTAAACACATGATGTTGGTGTGCCAATATTTTCATTTTTCTTCTGACTTCAATACATTAGAGAAAATTTCAACTCAAAATGGGCCTCCTAAAAAAATTAATAAAATAAAATGGGCCTCCCTTCTGAGAGTTTTGTGCAAAAACATTTGCATTCTGGGGAGAGGGGGCAGCCTTTGCTGCCCCCTCCGTAGACTGTTTGATAGAAAACTGGTGAAGTTTCTTAGTTAACGACTCTACGGTGGGAGAGTTAACAGACCCAACCACACCATCGGCATGGGGTCCAGCCTTAGGATTCTCCACTTCGTGTGAAGGCCTTGGTGCCTTAGGGATGATCTCATATAAGATCCCAGACTGTGAATAAATCAAGTCTAACTGTTGGGCCCTGAGTATGGCTTCTTCTTCGTTTGTTACTCTCAATGTGGAAACATCCTTAGATATGTATGGCAATAGTGATTTAAGGAACCATTCTAATAGAAACTCAGGAGGAATGGTGGCTTTGATAAGGCTCTTTCACCTCCTCCACTTTTGGATATGGTCCAAGATGTGGGTAGCCTTGTTTTGTCTTAAAGTAGACAACAAGTCCATTCCGAAATCGTATCAAACCGGAAGCTGAAAGTGGCTAAGGAAAGCACTAGCCAAATCCCAGAAACTACTAAAGGCAGCATAAGGTAATTCAATATACCATTTTGCCATCGTACCTGTCAAGGTCCTCTGGAATAGCCTCAACCTAATCGAATCCTCATTCAATGAATTGGAAGAACACCATAAGTGAAAAGTGGTGGCATGTGCCCCAGGATCTTCACCAGTTTTTCCTTCGAACTTAGGGATGTCCGATGGTAACTTGGTGGGAACAGGTGGCCACAAGGGGTCATGCCTCACCGATTCATTCTTCAATTTTGACAAGTATGGAAAGTTTAAAGTTGCTAGGAAAGGAAGTTTGGGCCTAATCGGGGCACTAGATGTGCCAGCTTGGGGATTAGAGGGACCTGCCCCCGAATGCCCATGGGAAAAAGTGGGGTTTCCCCCAGCCACCGGTTGTGAAGTGGGAAGGTTGATTTGAAATGGATTCCATCCATAAGACACTATATTGTGTGTGGGAGGTGCAGTGTAAGAGGTTCAGGCCGTCCCCATAGAAGCAGGGGTCTAAAAGACAGTAGCAGGTATCCCTCCGCTAAACAACGAAAAGGGAGAGATCATGTATGGGATTGAAATAGAAGTCTAGAAGCTTTTCCCATAAGAGGTGTTTCCCCCAAACTGCACTCCTACATATGAAGGAGATGGACCTACGTATGGACTGGATGGGAGAATGTGCCCCCCATTCCAAGGAAATCCTTGGACAAATTTCGAGGATCCTACCAGACCACTCTGGGTAGTGTAAGGGAAGGAAGAAGGAATGGTAGGTATAATGGGGATCCCAGTAACCATGTCACCAGAAGTACCTCCTAAGTTTGAGGGAACTGGTGGTTGAACCACCCGACTCGCTGGAGTCAAAGGTGTAGAAGGAAAACTAGATCTAGGGGCACTAACCGGGGGATGTAGTACCCCTTCAACCGGAAGGGTTGAGATAAACACAAAAGGAATTTCTTCCATTGAAGAAATGACTCTACCCATAGGTACACCTAGTACTGATGAATCAAAATTTCTAACCTGAACGATCACAGGATTGTTTAAATCGGTCAAGGGGGAGTTAAAATTTCTTGCAAACTTGTCAGTCTGCAATTCTTCTATCTCGACTATGTCAAGGTTAAAATGGTTAACAATGAGTTCTGGTTCACCAAGAACTTCACTTATTCCTACAGGTTCAAACAAACCATCTGTGTCTAATCTCCTCCTTTGAGGTAAAGGTGGAGGCTCCAATGTGGTGAGAGGAGGAAGGTTTCTCAACCTTCTTGACCTTCTAGGAGGTTAGTCTTCCAGACTTGAAAATTTAACAAATCACACCCTAAGGCCAACTAAACACAGGAAAAACCACAGAGCATACACTATAAAATTCCTAAAGCCTCAAGCAATCAAACCATGGTAAAAGATATACTTTCCTGAAGAAAGCTGATGAATGATTACTTGGCGTCCTTGAAGAGGTTCTTAGGCATAAGCAGAGCAATCACCCACCGCCCTCCTACACTTTCAACAAGGGTTACCTTCCAAGCCTGTTCAAGGTGAACCAGAAATAACCATCCGGTTTACCTAGGTATGAACCCTAAAAGACAAGAGACTAAAGGCTACCTTGGCAATACCAATAGTCTGGGGGGACAGTCGCAAGCCGAACTCGTATGCATGGGCAAGGTAGCTGAGCCTGAAACTCTGTCTAGGACAGAATCCCCAGATGCACAAAATTCCTGAGTTACACTTTGACAAGGATTCAGAGGGTTATCTCCTCTGTCCAATCCTCCACGTGGCCTCGTGCTTAACTCCCATTTGAGAGGAGCTTCCCAGATACAGTGATAATGTCAAGGATTTACCTAAATAAAGGTCCACTACGTCTGAGTTTTATAACTTGTGGGAAGTTTACACTTCCTAGCCCACAATTCTAGCCTAAGCTGGTAGGTGAAAGGCCCCTAAAAAAAAAAAACTTACTAGTAAATTTTAATTTATGCGTTCATTTTAAAGGGCCGTTCTTTACTCAAGAGGTAATGGAGTGGTATACTTTATGGTGTTTTGACTCAAATAAGAAACAAATGAAAATAAAGGTGTATTCAAAGCAAAATTACCATTATAAAAACAAACTTCTTTTTATTTTCTTGCAAATATATATTAATGAATTGAAAGCAACGATGAAAGAAACTAAGCCTATATTTTTGTAGTTTTTGATATAATATTTTTAAATTGAAATAAACACTACTTATGCAAAATCACAACGCAAAAGATTTAACTATGTTTTCTTTTCACTTTTAAAAATACTCAAAATTCTACTATGCATCTACAATGCACTGTGCTTGAGCAAACTTGAAACTTATAAATTGTATAAAATCAACAAACTGAAGCAAACAGGCTGACAGAACCAATAGACCACCAACAAAGGAAGGCTAGGAACCCTAGCTTGGGTGCAAACAATGACAAAAATCACTGCGGACTTACAAAGGCAAGTGATAACCAGCTACTATCAGAAGACAGATTGGAAAAAACAGAGCCCAAGACCCTAATCACTGATCTGGAAAAAGACACCTTAACTGACAACCCAAACATGCCAAAATACTTCAGCATGCAAACAGTAAATAATTCAAGCAAAAAGAGACTCAAGGGCTTTCAAAAAAGCACAAATTGTGATCACCCAATGTATTCAGACAAGCTACACAACATTCATAAGGAAAATCCACTCATAAAATAGGGATTATACAAAGAAAAGAACAAGCAAACTTTAACTTAAAAATCCCTACTTCCAGGCATATCCGCGACTGTCTAACAGTGCAACCCGCGGATGATCCGTGACTGTTCAGTACAGCAACCCGCGGATGCAGACTTGTATCCGCGACTGTTCTTAAGAGCAACTCACGGATGGGTCTAAATTTTTTCTCAAAAACAAAGAAAAATCCAAAAGACTTTCAAATACTGAGGCACGTATAAACTAGAATACAATATCACACACAGACTTCAAGCAAAGACTGGTTAGGTGACAGAAAAAGGAACCTACAACAGTCTGGGCTGCCCAGCGGAGTTTCCAGTTCTGTTGTATAGGATTACACACCTAATAACCATAGGTCTGGGGTTACCAACATACTCAAATACTTGCAGACAATTGACTTGTATATTGCAGTAAAGGAAATAGGAGGATGAGAAAGACTTACTCGATAAACGAAGGTCGATCCTTGCTAGTCCTCTTCCGTTCTGCTTAACCTCCAAAGTCTTCAAGGTTGCTCCTCTTTCACCTGTCAAGAGCCAATCTTCCAGATACAAGATGATTCATATATATATAAGCAGGTTAGATAAATCACATATGAAATGCAGAAACATAAAAATTTATCAAACCAGGATACATGAAACACATATGGAAGAATAATTCTCTTTATTATCAATAATGGAAAGAGTTCAGGTTACAACCCAACGTCTGAGACAAGGACTCCTTTGTAGCCAAAGGATTCTGAGTTCCACTGCTCCAAATATTTCTGTAGACAATCCACCAGCATAACTTTGCTCTCCAAGTGGATATCCAACACCCTCCCCAAGGCCTGTATTTATATGGAAGAAATAAGGCAGTTTCGAAGGTTGAGGAGGTTAAGACAGTTAAGGGGATTAAGGTAAATGGCTTAACTAATCTCAGATAAACATGTGTTTTATTTTTAGATGTCAAAGATAGGCATCCGTGGGTATGTATAAGGACAACTCGCATATGATCCGTGACTTTCTATAAGGGCAACCCATGGATACATTCATCCGCGACTTGCAAACAACGACACTCGCAGATGATCCGCGAGTTGCATAAGGATAGAGTCGCGGATATGTCTTGACATATCTAAAAAAAAGAAAAGTAAACCATTGGATGAATAGTAAATATCATTTACAAGAAGCTCATCTATAGTGTTATGGGCAAACCTCAATCCATAGGTGTCCTTTTGTGTGCCAACATGAGGGGTGTCGGCACTCGAACGGAGAGGTGCCATTCAGGTGTATAACACTTACTGTAACCAGTGGCCGGCTCCTTGAGCATGAATGTAACAATTCAAAGGGATTGAGAGAGAGAGGAAGGGTATATTGTAAGAAGAAAGCATTATAGGAAGATAATAGATCTAAGAGAAGGGCTCCTAGCTGTGTGTGTGGAGTTTCCTAGAAGATCTCAAGCTGCATAAGAGGTTGTAGTGGAACTATGTTACTCTCTCAGGATATAATATAAACACGGTTCCTCTGGACGTAGCTTCCCCCTGGAAGAGAACCACGTAACATCCGTGTGTTGTGTGACCGTTTCATGTGATTGTGCTTTACTTATTTGCTATCTGTTATCTATTACATGAAATTTGCTTATTCGTTAATGAATGTGTGTATGCTATCCTTCAGTTTACAGTAACATAGAAGGTTAAATGTGAGTTGAATGTGTTGAGTATTCTATGTATGAGTTTATCAGTGCTTGATTCATGACAACTAGCAGCTACAGTGTTAAGTGACTTCTGTATACTTAGTTCAGTGAGTTGAGCGTAATTGTTGTTAAGTGTGTTAAATTATAAGGGTTTAAGTGAAGTTGTTTAACACCCTAAAAGAAGGTTAACTGAGCTATTATACCCAGAGAGGAAGCCTCTGAACCTTGAGAGTTGGTGAGCATATTGACTCTTACTGTAGGAAGTATTGCAGTGTAGAAAGGCGATATCGTACTGTCAGGGGAGATGCGGTGTGAGATATCACAGGTTAAGAGTTGAACAAAGGATAAATTCTAGGCATCGTCCCAGAAGCTGCGATGTGATAAGAGTTAGTCCCATAGCAGAGTCAGCTAGGAAGAGGGAACAACCCTTACTGAGATATTTAGCTGGTTAAGTAGAGTCAGAGAACCTAGGATGCTACAGAACCTGGTTGAGGAAGCCGAATTCTTCAGCCACCCCATCTAGGATCACTTTCGGTGAGACTTCAGGCTATTATGCGGTCTGGTTCCGAAAGGGCTAGTGAGCTAGGGGTTTTGTTGGTACAATAAAGTAAACTTGGGTCTGCCCAGTAGAGACCAACACCAACAATGTCTGTGGAGCAGATGAGGTCTCACCTGAGGTGTTTAAGGGATCTGTCAGAACTGAGTATCCAACAATGGGAGAGGAGGATATGGGGATCCAATGGAGGGAGATCATAATTTATGTGATCATCATACAGTATCAAAATACCGTATAATTATTCATGGAAGATCATAATGCATCAAACAAAAACATAGATTGCATCAACTTAAAACCAACAGATCACATTGATATAGTAGGAAGAGACTGAATCACATCTATATCATGTCATTTTAATAAAACAGAGTGACATCATCACAACAGATCTATAACAACATACAAGAATTGAGCCATACTCATTGCATCATGTATTAATCCTACGCAAATATGCCATATTACACAATCCTTGTCCAAAACCGAATACTTCATGCATCAGGAAGAAGGCCAGATAAAATCATAGTCAAGACAAAAAAGTCTCCATAAAACAGATCGTACCAGATCTTATCCCTTACAATCACGCATGAAATCACATACAATTGTTCAAAACTTCTCACACATGACTCTTCCTTTTCAATTGTCCCAAAATAGATCTTTAAATAGGCTTATTCCTTTACATCACTAATACAAAAGCGCATATTTTTCCACGGAGGTTTTCCACATTTCATACTTTTTGGTGTAAAATCAGAAGCAAAATGAACTTGCCGTCGCTGTATTGACGCTTACTCGTCGCTGTATCGACGATGATAATCTTCTCCGTCGCTATATCGACCCCTTCCTCCTTCAACGTCACTGTATCCATGGAGCTACGTCGCTATAGCGACGGAACCGTCTTTTGTTGACTTTTTACAAAAAGAAGGCGCGTTTTTATTCCTCGAGGAACTCAAACACTCCATTTCAGGCATTGTTGTAAATTCCAATCTCCTGTGCTGTGAACCGTGAAGATTTCAGGCATCGCTGTAAATTTCAATTTCCTGTGCTGTAAACCGTGAAGATTTCATGCATTGCTGTAAATTTCAGTTTCCTC
>LPNX010228228.1:174845-224010 GCA_001517045.1 Pseudotsuga menziesii
TAGATTTGTTATGTCTTAACATTTTGAGTTCTTTTTGAATTGCAGTGATCAGACTGCCAATGAACTATCACCAAATTGAGTTTGTAGTGCATTGCTCTATGCTAAATGTTGAATTGTCTGAACTACTAGATATAGGTATCTATTGACTTCTTTTGCAAGCACTGCCAATGCATCCCTTGCTCTTCATGTAGTTGAAATCCTTTGACAACAGTTTTCATCCTCCGGAACATTCTTGGTGGCTCTGAGGTTCTGTGTACACTCACAGAGGTCATCTTATCAGAGCAAAGCCTCCTTTCATTCGGACCATTGAAAAAGCAACCTTTTGCTCATCCCAGTATTGCTCTATCTGTAGTACTTCTCTAGCTACCTTATCTAATTGTCCAACTTGAGGCCATCATAAGACGAGATCTCAACCTTTGACTTGACCTTTAGTCAAGAGTCCAAGTTGAGCAGTGATGGATTATTTGAAGAGGAAGGAGAGTTTTGGATTGTGGTGTTAATTGAAGGGCTCTGATTCATGCTCTCTTACAATGCTGTGACAGTAGTAGTCAAAGTCTGCAACAACTGTGTAATATGGCTCATCTGGGCTCCATATTTGTCATTTGCCTATCAAGATGGCGATTCCCTCTCTCAGTAGCTCAATTCTGCTGGGATTTTTGTCTACCATCACGCTATGCGACTGGGATTTAGAAGGGCTGTGTAGCAGAATTGCACCCAGCAAGAGTAGATGACAGAACTCAAATTGATAAGACAATCACACATTCACACAGAAACACTGGCAGCCATAAAACCAAATATTTCAATAATGGACTACAATGTAAAAACACAGTAAACTTGTCATTTGCAATCCCTTTATAATGGAGGTGTCAGATAAAATGGTATTTCTATGGGAAAGCAAATCAGTTCAGCTTCTTGTCTTTCCAACTTCCATATTACAATGTTAATGTTACAATTGTTCATGTACATTGGGTAAGGGAGAAAGGAAGAGTCATAGAAGATGATCTGCTGTGCCATCAGCAAATTCCACGATTCTGCTACTGTCTCAATTTAGTAATTTACCTTTTGCACCATCTGTGGTGTTGAACTGCAGCACACTGCTATTACATGGAAATTTGCGGCATGCCACAGTTTCACTTTGTGAAGCACTTTATGTTTGAATTATTTGGACCAAGTCAAATCCCTGTATCTCCGGGATCACTTTGTATCTCATTGAGGTAAGTCATTAAATCTTTTGTCAAGATTTTTTGTGTAGGATGTGTATCTCTCTGATATATGCCAATTTTACAATTGATCTGTTCAGTTTTGGAGAATAAAATGATGTCTTGACCTTTTGAATAAACCATTTTGTTATTGGGTAGAATATTTTTTTGGTGCTATTTAAATCCTATATGTTTTCTTGGTGAGATATTTGCATATGACCATTTCTTTTTCATTTCAGGTTGCTCAGGGTCAGCTAGAGCAAGCAGAAAGTATAGATGAGCGCTTAAGTAACATTACCAACAGTGGGAAAAGTCAGTCAAGACAGCAGAGTGCGGCAGATGCAAATATGTTTTCTGATACAATTCCCACTCTTCATCAAGAAAATCAGTCTGTGGCAGATAAAGACCGTTCAGTTTTGGTTGTGCCAATGCCACCAGTAACATCTTTTGCGGAGGCTGCTGGAAATGTGGATGATAAGCATAAAATGACTGCAGCATCTGTTGCAGCTGAAGTTGCTGCTTCAACCTCGTCATCCCAAATGTTTACATCAGTTCTATCATCCCTTGCAGCTGAGGAGGCCGCTTCAAAGACTGTTGGATTGAGAACCACCAGTCTTCCAGTTGAAATGTCATCTGGTTACCCTACTTTTATTCAGTCTTCATCCAGATGCTACAACTGATCAAACCAGTCTGCATGGTAGCTTCCCGGTAATTGAGCATAGCGACGGCTTCAACTATTTTTTTTTTTTTAAATTTTACCCACCGTCGATATAGCGACGGAAAGGCGTTGCTGTAGCGACGTACTAGGTGTCACTATAGCAACGGCTGCAACTATTTTTCCGTGGAAAAATTTTACCCACCGTCGATATAGCGACGGAAAGGCGTTGCTGTAGTGACGGACGAGGCGTCGCTATAACGACGGCTGCAACTATTTTTCCATGGCAAAATTTTACCCACCATCGATATAGCGACGGAAAGGCGTTGCTATAGCGACGGAAGAGGTGTGGCTATAGTGACGGAAGTGGATCTCCATTTTTAAAAACCTTTGTACAGAGTGTGGCTATAGTGACGGAAAGGGTCATCGCTCTTGCGACGCAAATTAGGGGTCGTCGCTATTGCGACGAAATAGTTTCCACGGAACAAAAAACACTTAAACGTGGCAATATCCACGCTTTTTCGTGGATATTGCCACGTTTTTCCGTGGCAAAATTGATCACTTGTATTAGTGCATCAAGGGTCCACTAATAACTGAATTCTAACCGCTACTGACCTATTACAACAAAACTTGGTCAAAATATACATAAAATCTTCAAAAAGCGGTTATTTTCCTGCTTATCGCATCGATCTTCCCTTGTACGGTACCGTGTGAGCTTGTGCAACTACCGCAATGTTGTGCAACTCACTCTTTCCAAACCCATTACCAACAAACCCCCAACAAATTTTTGTGGCTCTCCCTCGAGCCACGTCAAGTCAAGAGGGTGTGTGCCGAAGTCTTGTCCTTAAAATCTTCAAATTGCTGCACAATTTCACAAACTTGCGGCTGGACTTTACTGGCGATACTCTGATAATTAGTCAAAGTTTGCTGGACATGGTGCTCCTCACTAGCCTTGCTATCAACTAGTTGTCGATTCTATTGAATAGCCTGGAGCGTGGCGATGGCCTTAACAGCCAACTTCCCACCGATTTCTTGGAATTTGTCAAGATGCTCGCGACATTTTTTGCTGGTGTTCTTGTGCCCTAGCAACTCACTGATACATATCCTTCAGTTCTATGGCCTGAGTGATCTGCACCATCAGTGGCATGGCCTTCAGCGACGTCTTTAGGGTTGTCAACTGAACCTCTACCTCTTGCACCTTTGCAGTCGGCTGATCAAGTTGCTCATCTTGAACAATACTTTGCCAAAACTGCGTGGTCTCCTCCATAACCATTTTAGCCTCTTAATCCATGGTGCCAAACTAAGTGGCAATTTCTTTAATGGAGGTCTTGCACTACGCAACCTGCTCCGACGGCATTGTGGGTTGTGCCCGGGCCTAGAGAAGAAAGTTATTGTCCTGAAGCTAAAACAGAGTTTTCCCCAATCACTTGGCCTATTTGACTGGGGTGAGCCCTATGGTGTTGTCAAAAATGTTCTGGTAGGCATAAAAATTAGCCTACTCAACTTTGTTGCACCTTGCACATAGTTGTGCCTATTCAATGATCAGGAGGTCTTATGCCTTCTCAAGGTTAGTAATCTCTTCAATAGCCTTCCGCTGCAACTCGACCTGTGTCACCTTCAGCTAGTTGATTTCTTGTAACTTCTCTTCTGTCAACTGCATGCAGACCCGGTGCAACTCCTCTACTTCCTTCTTCAACTTCTTAGTGGTATTCTAGGCCTTAACATACCCCTCAGCCAAATATTTTTGTTGTGCCACCAACTCCAGTGACGCCATGCTGCAACTCAACCAATGTTGTAGTGGAAAGTTTGTTCAAATCCAAAGTCATGCTCTAGATTGGGTGCAACTTCTAGTGAACTTATTCATTTCCAGCGTCAATCACAGTCGAGGGAACTTGCACGTTCCTAACCTGGGGCTCAATGCTGATCGACGGGCTATCCTGCAACAAAGGTCTTACCGAGGGTTGCTTGGAAACAACATCAAAAAAGGACTCTAGTCTATTTCTTACCACACCAAATTATTCAAGGTTTGATTCACGAATCGTCGTAGTTGCAGTCGTAGATGAATCCGTGATGGCTTGGACAAGCCACTGCAGCTGGTCTTCCATCCCCAATTTGGTACCACTACACACCTCGTACTCCTGACACCATTTGGTGCGAGTCTCCTCCCGCATACGCTATGCTACATCTTCAGGATCCATCGATGACTCATTGTTGGAGTCATGGGTGCTCATGTCCAGTGAGGCAGGGTCTTTAGGGACCTCCAGGGGCATCTCCTTATCTAACTCCTCTTGACTCACCACGACGTGTCAGTCTCCCAGCCAATCTTGCATAATCGCATCCAAATATTTCGTGGTGACCTTATAAGGAAATGGTAGCCACTTTCAATCAAGGTCCCACCTAGCCTGAATATGAATAGAGTGGGGTCCAATAGCAAACCTAAGGATCCACTTATACTTGGATATGATGTAGGGAGAATGTTAACCCAAAAATCCCCCACACAGCTCTCAATGGATTATGCCACCCAAGAACACCACCTCACAACACTCATTTCACTCCATAAGACCTTCCAAGACCTTCCATGGCCTTCCATTTAACCCCCACACCTCCAAAAGAGGCCAAGGATGAAGAAAAGGGCTAAAAACCCCAAAAAGAGCCCAAAATAGACCCCCAGGAGCTAAAGCCCTAAAAAATGGGCTTAAACCTTGAAAGGGGCTAAAGTTAGGGCAGAAGGGGCTAAAGGCCCAAAAGGGGGGCTAAAGCCCAGACCAAGGGCTTAAAACCCTAAAACCCCTTGGAAAAACTATATAAGGAGGGTGGGGGGTCACTCTCAAAACACTCCTCATTTGCATATTGTTATGCTACCCGTGGATGCTTTGAGACCTCTTGCTCTCAAACCACCCACTCTCCCTCTCCTCCATCTCCATTTCTCCAAGCCATTGCTTTCCAACCAAGAGAGAAGTGCTCCC
Organism: Pseudotsuga menziesii; assembly: GCA_001517045.1. Classification (NCBI taxonomy): domain Eukaryota; kingdom Viridiplantae; phylum Streptophyta; class Pinopsida; order Pinales; family Pinaceae; genus Pseudotsuga; species Pseudotsuga menziesii. The sequence goes on from LPNX010228228.1 coordinate 179,666, forward strand.
ATGAGCTAGGGAATTGTGGCCCATTTCCACCTAAGTGAGGTATAATCTCATTTATTTTTATGTTCATTTGCTTATTTTTTTTCTAACTCACATTTTCATTTGCAGGTTTTTCCATTAACAATTGTTTGTAGGTTTTCCCCATGATATTATAGGTTTCTTTTGCAGTTTTTGGAGGAGAAACCCTAACCTACTGTGTTCAAAGGGGTTCAACAAAGCTCCATCATCTCCTCTCTTTTATTTTTCTATCATTAGCTAGTAGATTCGGTTTACTATTGTAGCCATTTGCTTAGATTAGCTTAGGTTTAATTCGCAACTCTGTTTCAGCCATTTTGCATTCTGTTTTTTACTGTTTTCTAAGGGTATAAACCTACCCTTGTGCCCTATAGGCCTAAGGGAGCCATTTTTACCCCTATAGTGAGGATAAATTCTCACCACACCCTTGGCAACTCAGCTGGGGATGATCCCACAGGATCCCTAGGCAAGAATTTCAAAGTTTTTTAGTTTTTACCCTAGTTTTAAAAATGTTCTATTAGATCTGCTTAGATTTTCTTTATTCCTTGTTTTCTTTCAGTGCCGAATCCTTTCATAGGCTGAGCCGAGTCAAACTGATCTAGTACCAATTACTGTCGACCAGATCTGACCCTACAATACCCAAAACACCCCTTTCCGGAGTAGGTCGCTCTTATTGAGGGAAAATATGCATGAAGGCGCACTTAATTGGAAAACAGGTGTGCCCAAGGAACACTTAATCCTTAGATAGGTGTGAATGCAGACCAGGAGCTCAAGTTGCGGCTGTTTTGGCATTTTGTGCAACCCCCTTGCTCATTTTTGGAAAAATCTCATGGCCCCCTCGTGAGATTAGCCTAACTAAAATTAACATAAAATTAACCATCTTGTTTCCCTCTTCCTCCTCTACCTAGTCATTGCCCTCTGGGGTATTCTGGGATACGACGAAGGGAAAAGCTCGTATAGATCTAGGCACTCCATGGCATTTTTTCTAAACCATTAAAACCAGGTGACCTGGAAGGTATAGGGGGTAGAAAAGGAGGGCTTCTCACGTTGCTAAGCATCCTCCCTACTTGAAAAACCTAGCACTTGGGAGGTGACCTGAGGATCTACGGATGGGCTTAGTCCCATTGTGTTGAGAGCCCAGCACCTTCTCTTGGTTGAAGAAGAGTACCACTGAGAGGTTGAAACTTAGTTAGGCCAACATTTTAGGGTTAATCACAATATTTGCGTACAAGTTTCTGTTTACATTTGCATTCAAAACCAGGATGTGAACTCTACCATGAATTCATAAACCATATTGCAAACCAAGTACCAGAAAAAGCAAGCAAACCAACACACCATACCACATAATTAACCCAACTCAGTTCATGACGTTGAGTAAGCCTTAAAAAATTACCAAATTTACACTAAGTTCAATCAACTCTACAGTCTTTGAGGTCATAAGTCCCTGACTACTACAACTATGGGAAGTACTTGGGATTTTCCCAGAAACTCATTGTAAGGAGTACCACCGGAACCCCAAAGTAGCTAGCCGCTAAGAGGAATTGCTAAGTGAAACAGGAAACGACCCCTTCTGATTGAGTAGAGTTACCCGTGATGAAAAAGCCAAGTGTTGTATTTTGGTAGTCTTGGTGGCCAAGAGACCACCTTCAGCTAGTAGGAAGCCATTGAAACCGGGGTCCAAATTTCATACCCACTAGTTTCATTCACACAGGCAAACACAATTGATCCTCCATGATCTTCCTCATGCCTAAGAGGTGAACCACCACCGTTTGGAACACTCAGTCGACACTGTTGTAGCCATTCTCAGCGATCTCCTACACCAATAGAGGGCCATATATCCTTTGATTCTTATTTAGACCCATATCAATTTGAACCAGACCTCCACACCGTACCATCTATCCCCATGGCTACTGCAAACCCTTATCCATTTTCCGGTCTAACCTTAGCAAGTGGACCCATGTCCACATCACAACCAGTCACCCACAATGTCGCAAGCAGTCTAAGCACAGTCATGCAGACTGTCATTAGCCAATTACCACCACCCATAGTGGCCAGCTAGGATGGTCCAGTGGCCACACATGGGGGCAGTGGTCCCTCCACACACATTGTCCCACCTGCCACACAGGGGGGCAGTGCACCAACCACCCACATTGCCCCTACCACCATGCATGGGGAAAATTCCCCCGCCACCCATACCATCCCTCCCACAACACTTGGGGGCAGTGGCCCATCCACCATGGTACCACCACAAGCACTCCTACCCATGTAGATGGATTATGCACCTGCAAACCCCACTCCCATCATAGCCCCATCCCACATCAACTTGGGGTCAAATCTACCATTCATGGCTCATTTGAACTTTCCTGACCTATATAGATTGACAAATGACCCCATCCATCACCAAGATTTTTGGCCACCCATGCCAACTAAGCTACCTTCAGACATCCCAAAATTTGAAGGCAAAGTTGGGGAATGTCCCCAAAATCATATAATGACCTTCCATCTATGGTGCTCCTCTAATAGCATTGTAGAAGACTCCATTAGGCTGAGACTATTCCAATGCACCCTCACAAGTGCCACGGCCAAATGGTACATCGAGTTTCCACAAGCCAAGTACCCCGACTTCAACTCCCTAGCCTTCATGTTCCTGCAGTATTTCCATCTCCCTATCAGATATGACGAAGGGGTGGATATCTTGCTATCCTATCGTCAAAACACCGCCACTCACATCACTAATCATATCCATGAGTGGCAGTGGTGCCACAGCCTTTACAAGATCCCACTTGATGACAGGATCTTCTTAGATTGGTTCCTCAAAACTTTTCTCCCACCCATCGCAAAGGATGGCACATCTGAATGTCCCCAATCTAAAGAAGAGGCCATACTGAAGGCCCAACAATTTGACCTCATCTACGCCCAGTCGAGATACTTGTATACCATCATCCCAGATGCTCCCCATCCAAGTACCTCTTATCATGATGCACTGGGGGCATCCCATGCTACAGATGGCATCATAGGATCAGTCTCCCAACAACCACAGCCTCGACCAACACCACCTACCGCAACACCGCAACCAAGAAACATGGCTAATGTTGCTTACCAAAACCAAGATCCGGACTATGCTAGAATGATATCTTAGTCCGGGGAAACAACCTCTTGTGCACAACCTGCACCACTGCAGCAGGCTCAAGCTATGGCTTGGCCAGCATAACAGTACGTGCGGAAAATGCCCACATTCGTGGCACCACCACCCCCACAAATCTACTATACACCACCAGTGCAACAAGTCCAAGCCCCCACCCTCGCTCCACCCGCCCCGTTGGGACAAGTATTTGCATAGAAAAATTTCCCCAACTAGGATGCCCCCAACAATCAACAAGGGAAAGCTAGAAATAACCGGCCCCACAATCAGGGCAACAACCAACCGCAAGGAGGCGGTCAACAACAGAACCCCCCCAACAATGTCGCAGCGAACCAGCCAGCCCAGAACCCCCCGTGACCAAATGCACCAAGACACAATGCCCCATTGGACATAAACCAACCATGCACACTCTATGAGGTCTATGGGAACTATACATTTGAGTGCCACCTCATGAGTCATGCCAAGCAGGGCATTCGAAACGAGGCTCAACAGGCTGCTAACGCCATGAACCAAGCACAATTCAACCTGACACCACAAGGACCTCCTCCCATGGTGCTTCAAAACCCACTACCAGTCCAAGGATTGGTGGCAACTGATGCCCCTCCCTAGGCCACTCCCAATGCTCTGGGGGCACCACCTACAGCTGAAACAGGTGTCCACCACCTGATGACCATGAGCACCGAAGAGGTCAACTTACAAACTAGACGAAACCAGTATGGTACCACTACCAAACCTGTTGACTCGTTAGTATCATATAAGTCTAAGACAACCAACTTACCTCTCTAGTTACCCCCATTCCCCCATCCCCCCATACATAGAATTGCCAATAATGCCACAGCTAGAGCTGCAGTTAGCTACAGTATTGTGGATGATTTGGCCCAAATTCCAACCGCCATGTCCGCTCTTGAGGTACTCAAAATGTTCCTAATGCAGCAGAAATCCTTACTAGCCTCTCTAGGGGGAGTAGACCCCTCCGATTCAAAGCTGATCACTTTTGACACAAAAAACAGATATCCGCGCATGCCCTCTACTATCTCCTTCCAAATCCTGGTGTCCATCTAGAACTTGGTTGTGCACCGATGCATAGTGGATGAGGGGGCATCCACATGCATCATGTCTACCTTGGTTTGGCAGAAGCTTGGATCACCTATTCTACAACCATCTTCCATGACTCTGTGGGCTTATGATGGACACCCCACTAAAGCCCAAGGAATCCTCCCTCATGTCCCCATCACGTTACCCGGGAAGACAGTCATGATTGACATTGAGGTCATCAAATCTCAACTAGATTACAACCTCCTCCTTGGGAGGAGTTACATGTATGCCATGCAAGCCATAATGTCAACTGTCTTCCGCCTCATGATGTCCCCCCATGAAGGGAAGATTGTGAAAGTTGACCAGCTCATCTACCATGATCCACAAGGGTTAACAACACCTACCAACGTTATCCCTACCATCACTACCATTGAGCCGCAAGGGGAAATCGCACATGCGAATGTCATCCCTACAACCAACACTATGGTTGAAAACACACCAACCTCCCCACCATTGAATGTGGGCCCTGGGTTGTTTACCGATCCCACCATGACAGCTCCTTTCCCATTGGTGTCACCACCACCAACACAAAAACAAACTGTGGACTTGTGCATGGTCTCATCAAGCACCGCTACACCCAAACAACAATCACAACTGTAGCCCCAACCATAACCACAACATCATCCGGAGCCGCAATGCCAGCACCAGCTGCAACATCACACGCAATAGCAGCACTATGCGCAGCTACAGCCACAACCTCACCCCCACATACAACTAGATGGGATTTATGTGGGCTCATCTCTGGTCCATACAATTCCCTTCCTCTTTCCCCCACCTGGTGTCATGAGCAAGCCGGTCATGGCCATCTTAAGCCTACCCAACCTTACGTTGGGAATCCCGAATGTGGTATCTGGATCCACCAGCTCAACCAGCCATGCCCCAAGTTGTGCTAACTCCGATGCAACCTATTGCAGTCAAGTCTCGCCCCCCACCCAGTCCACATAAGCCAACCACCACACATGCACCTGCATCGCCCCAACCCAAAAGGGCGAGGGGGAAGAACACCAAAGCCACCGCAGAACCATGGCCAGTGCCACCTTGTGCCATCTACGAACAACAGGGCCACCCAAATCAAGACTTCCCTAAAATCCCAGTGATCTGTGCACATTTGGATGCCATGGATATGAATGAAAACATCCCCGTGGTTGAACTCCCAACCGTGCCAGTAGTCAAGAACAAGGCATTAAGGACGAACCATGCTTACACCCTTTGCGGATTGTATGGACATTACTCCCACCATTTCCAAGACCTCCCTAAATTTCAGATGGATCTTGCTGACCTCTGTCACCATTCCCTTGAGTCTGAGATCACCTTGATTGAAGAAGTTCACCCACCACCTCCTTCGTCAGACACCATGTCCATCTACATGATGTCCAGTTCCACCGACCCACTCATCTCCATCTCCAACGACAGTCCATCAGACCTGTCGCTTTGTTGCTTCAACAATGATGAGGATATACCTGAAGCTCTGACCGTCATAGAATACCCATGGGATGACATGCACCATCCGCAGCCACAACCCCAGTCACTACCGTAACCTCAGTTGCAACCTCAACCTCAGTTACTAGGGAAACAATGGGGTTCATTCTCGATCAACATTTTCCTTTTCCTTTTCCTTTTCCTTTTCCTTTTCCCACCATCTCGGATCATGATTAAGTCTGTCTTGGAAGCCCATAACTTACAAGATTTCACACTGGGAGATCTTGTGTGGTACCTTAAACCACCTACCCTACCTCTGAGGCCCTAGGATGTGTTGAGTCATGTCCATCCAATTGATATTATGTTGCACCTACCTCCATGTCCATCAAAGAATCCTCCCATCTCCAAGCCTATGCCTCTTCCTCCAACAGAGACTGGGGGAAAGGCCACAAAAACCACAACCAATACCATTTGCATGATCTCTAGCACCAGGTTCCCTTCTATCTTGTCAGTCGTGGAAGATCCACTTGATCTATCCCAGCACCACTTACGCGATGACAGAGAGATGTGTAATACCACCTTCGGTCTTACCCCATTCCCTTTAAACCATAGTGTGGAATCGGTTCTTCCCATAAAGGACCAGATTCCATCACCCTGCCTTACTAATGACCTTCGTCTTAGCAAGGGGGCACACCTCTTCATTGACTCAGATGACCAACTCTTGAAGAAGCCACGCAATGGGTTCCACCTCAAGAGATTCTATGCCTAATGAGTCCCTTATAGTGTAGTTTTTTCCCTTTCTTGTTTTTCAACATTTTTTGGCACAATTCAGGGATAGAACCATTAGCTACTAATAAAAAGTCACCCGGAACCTATTCGAGACACCTATCACACCTCCGAGATTAAATTTTCATTGCCTTATGGGACCATTGTGTCACGTTTAATAAGTCAATTTCAGGACCATCTCCCACAAGTCACCTCAATTCATGAGCCATGAAATGATGATGCAAGTGTCTACGAACCAGTACTTATATCACACTTCCTGGTCACAACTCATGCGAGCGATTGGGTCGCTGCCCGTTAAGGATTGTACCTTAGTTTAGTTTTTATAGTTATAGTTGTCTTTTTCACCGCACCTTATGCAGGCACATTCGGACCATCGTCCACAAAACCTTTTGTTTTATTCCATATATTTGACATAGAAGTATTCTCAGGTCACTTCCCACTTAGGAATGTAATTTTAGCTTTTATTTAGTATTTTTAACATGTAGATTGTCTTTTATTCTCGCCGCATTTTACGCGGACCTTTGGACCATTGTCCACAAAATGATTTCCTTTCTTGCACATATTTGGCATATAAATGCCTCCGAACTTGTACTTACATCACATATAGTCAAGTTCATCCACCACAACACAAACACACACTCTCCTGACCTCTGTCCAAGAGCCACCTTGGTTTGAGTGCCTCTGCCGCACCGTCTCACATGCCTCTACCGCGATATATCCCTCACATGTATTGGTATGTTTGAGAGCCTTTTGCTTTGTCCATACTAGATGGATGACCTTTGGACCTCTGTCCACCGTCCCGACAGGGGGCACTGCATGTTCCATCACAGTCGGTTGACCACGTTGGAGTTTCATTTAAGCTCTTTTCTAACTACTTAAAACAATGAAAAGATCATCGAGCGCAGCTACTTCCCTTCCCTCTCGCTAAAGTATAGGGAAGGGTGTCTACATTGTCTCATTTGCCTCCTTTTGCAAACCATGTAGACCATTTCATGAAAAGGACCTCCTTGGCACACTCAAGCCAAGACCATTCCCCTCTGCATACTTTTGTGCTTTCTCGGGCAGAGGGGCCACACTTAACGAAAAAGCTCACCACTAGTTGTCGTTAAGCTCTTTTCCAACTGTCTCATCAAGAAAAGATTGTCGAGCAAACTTGGTTTCGTTCATGCTCGTAAAAGTATTTGAATGACTGTCTAGTTAGTATAGGTTTAACCTTTTCCGGCCTGATTGGACTACTAACATTAAAGAAGTCTCCCATCCCCTCTAGGATGGGTGAGCTCTCCTATGTATACTTTTATCCTTTTTGGGCACAGGAGACTACCAACGAAAAACAGCCCCCACCGGAGTCTTCTTTGTGCTTTCAGTCTCTCTAAAATTGAAAGCACCAATAAGCACTTACCTTCTCGGGCTCGCCAAAAATCCACCAGATCGTACCACAACGGTGTCCCTAGACACCACCCCACAAAACATAGTTTGGCAGCATCCCCACATTGGGTCGCTTTTGTTTAGAGTACTCTGCAATGTGTCTTCCTTGGATCCCATCAGTATCAAAAGTGTCCTCTGCCTCCAAGTATTTCCCATCTACATCGACATGCCCAGTATTATAGCCATGATCCCATTCCCATGAGTTAGTTTCATTTGCTGCCTGGTCTACCCTTTCGTTATACTCTGAACAAAGGAAGTTTGAGTCTCCCACTCCCCCCTGCCCTTATTCAGTTTCTCCCCTCCGTCCCCTCCCCCCCAATTTAGTGAGTTAGTCTGTAGATTGCTTCACACCTTTCGGTTATCCTTCGCGCTCTTGGTCAAGGAAACATCATTTCCTTGATTAGGGTCAGGTCTCCCTCTGTCGATGCCAACACATATATTCCAGAGGATAGACCCAGAGGCCCCTGTACCTTGGTTTCATTAACATCATTGATGAGTTCCTTGGACCACTTGAGAGGAGTCCTTAGTGCCTCTCGGGATGGTTGTTTCTCACGTGCTCGACTTCAACTCCATCATCGCACCGTTGAGATTCGTACAGGGTTTGTTCCACACAATACTTGGTCAAAGACCCTGGATTTCACCCAAATCTAGCACATTGGTGAGTCCACTCGAGGGACCTAAAGAGGTTCTTTCCCTTGTGATTTTCGGATTGCATTGGAGACAGTGATCAAAAGCCCCAACAGTTCTTCGGTATACCTTTATGATTGATACAACATACTTGTACCGTAGAGACTCTAACTCTCAATTAGTGAGTCCACATAGTTATGTACCAGATCCAGCAAACCATCAGTCATGAAGATATAGCATTCCATGAGAATGCCATGGGCTTAATGTACCAGATCAGGATTGTATTCAACCTCACATAGAGGCAACCAGCATTGTAACATCAGTTGTATATGATTGGCTCTTGTATTTTAGAGAATAGATCAAATGATTCTTTTGACATTGTCATGAGCATGGGAATTCCCACCTCGTCCATATACATGTCACACATTTATTGTATCTCACCCATTGATGGGAACCAAATTAATACAAAACCAAAAGACACCATGCCTCAGCCCCGGAAGCACCACCTCTCGACAACAAATCCTATGATGTCTGTCAGCCATACATTGAGCTCCTTCCCTCACACATCAAGGGGCAATATGTTAACCCAAAAATCCCCCACATAGCTCTCAATGGCCTACACCACCCAAGGACACCACCTCACAACACTCATTTCACTCCATAAGACCTTCCAAGACCTTCCATGACCTTCCATTTGACCCCCACACCTCCAAAAGAGACCAAGGATGAAAAAAAGGGCTAAAAACCCCAAAAAAGAGCCCAAAATAGACCCCCAAGAGCTAAAGCCCTCAAAAAGGGGCTAAAACCCTGAAAGGGGCTAAAGTTAAGGTGGAAGGGGCTAAAGGCCCAAAAGGGGGGCTAAATCCCAGACCAAGGGCTTAAAACCCTAAAACCCCTTGGAAAAACTATATAAGGAGGGTGGGGGTCACTCTCAAAACACTCCTCATTTGCATATTGTTATGCTGCCCATGGATGCTTTGAGACCTCTTGCTCTCAAACTACCCACTCTCCCTCTCCTCCATCTCCATTTCTCCAAGCCATTGCTCCCCAACCAAGAGGGAGGTGCTCCCATGAGCTAGGGCGTGGTGGCCCATTTCCACCTAAGTGAGGTATAATATCATTTATGTTTATGTTCATTTGCTTATTTTGTTTCTAACTCACATTGTCATTTGTAGGTTTTTCCATTAACAATTGTTTGCAGGTTTTCCCCATGATAGTATAGGTTTCTTTTGCAGGTTTTGGAGGCGGAACCCTAACCTACTGTGTGCAGAGGGGTTCAACAAAGATCCATCATCTCCTCTCTTTTATTTTTCTATCATTAGCTAGTAGATTCAATTTACTATTGTAGCCATTTTCTTAGAGTAGCTTAGGTTTAATTTACAGCCCTATTTCAGCCATTTTACATTCCGTTTTTTACTATTTTCTAAGGGTAGAAACCAACCCTTGTGCCCTATAGGCATAAGGGAGCCATTTTTACCCCTATAGTGAGGATAAATTCTCACCACAGAGAAACTCTAGGAACAACAATGGCGGCCTTCTGTAATGCTTTCCAATAGATCCAAAAATGAATAGCACAGTCTGTTTGGCGATTGGGCTCTTCGACCCACCATAGGTTCTGATAGCGAGCAATGTGACAAACATTGACTGCCTCAACTGCCATTGGTTAGTAGTCCTCTGGTTCCATCCAAGCAACAAGAGTGATAAGAATCAACAACCAACTATAAGAAAAGGGCCGCCCAGTCTAAGCAGCAAGTGCATCTTCAAGCAACTGATTCAACAAAAATAAAGACGAATTCATTTGTACCCCCTTAGCACATTTCTGGCCACATGCGACAACACCCAAATTGCATTGGACTAGTTGATTTCCATGAAGAACCCTGCTGGACATAATTATTGTGCCAATGCACACTGTCTACTATTTAATACTATCAATGTGATACACATGACCATCCCATTGTAACCCGAAATGCCCATTCAGCTGTTTCACAAGTCTCTTATCTGTATCTCTTCCACGAATATATTGCAGACCAGTAATGCAGACCTGTAATGCTTGCAATCAAGTCGATGGTGATAGGGATCGATGTATTTAGCCAAAGCGTCCCTCCATGGAAACACACCAACAGTTGCTTTACAAATGCATGTGCTTCATTCAAATGGCTGAAATATGGCATATTGATGAGCCCCAATAACCCAAACTTTTCTAATCCACTGGCCCATGGTTTTAGAACTCAGTGAATGTGGCCACCAGGTGCTGTATGGACAGATTTATATGGTTTGTCCTGAAATGTATTTAAGTAAAAGCAGTTCGTGATCATCGAACTTAAGCCTGATCAAAACAGGGATGATGTCGATAGAACATGTCATCCCTTCCAACAATGCTAGCAACTTGGGCGAGTACTTCTGATTCCTCGACATTTGTCTTGGCTTGACTCCTGGATGCGTAGGAGCAACGAATCCCAAAATATCATTCATTGAGACACCCGAGGGTGCCATGGACTCAACAACTCCTGAGATCGACATCCCAGTATGTGTATTGGCTTCTCTATGCACCTTCGTAGATGTGCGAGTTTTCCTCTTCTCTTGTTATACCAAAATCCTGTCACCATCTTGTGATAAGACATTTGACATACCTACTTGCCCTAAATCCCAGATTCTAGAGTGGAAACTAAATGGTTTTTTATCAATCTATCATACAAATTCCCAGCACTGCGCATGCCCCTTTATCCAGGAGCGGTACCCCTGCTCACACCGCCTTTCATAGGTTGTCCACAAGCGGTGCCACTGCTTATTGTCCTTGGTCCATAGGTGATTATTACCAGAACTTCTCTGTCATAGAAGGAGAAATGCGGTAGCTGGGTAAAAAGGGAAAAAGAGAAGTTTCTTGAGGCTTCTATATGATAAGCCTCGTGTACTACCTTATCCCTAATATTGTGGGTTGGTTGAGCTCGAAATCCATCATCCTAGGATCTTAGAGGCTACCTCACCCACTAATTTCTCAACCATATCTATCCATCAAATCCCTATAAATATGAGCTCATAGCCATGGTTGAGGGGGGAACATTTGAAGGTATTATTATGCTGTTGGATTGTTTCCTGGCCCAAGATCATTTGGAGAGAGCATAGAGAGCTAGAGTCAGAGATTTTGGGGATGAAGAGCTGGTTTCATGGAGATGCATGTCAACACTAAGGCTTGGTTGTAAAATTATTCATATTTCTAATGCAAGTTGATTTCTATCCCACATATGATGATGTTGTTGTGATTTCACATATATATGTTGCTAGATTCCTTAGTCACTAGCACAGACTAGTAGATCATATTTTGGTTGCTTTGATTCATTTCGTGTTAAGATTTTTTGCAGGTACACAGGTGAACTATCAAAGCCTTGTATTCCAGATGTATACAGCATCTAGGGAGAGTCTTCAATCTCTATCCTCTATTTGTTCTGGATCTATTCAGACCAGTGGAATACCTTGCTGTCCACATGAGGTGAAATATTACAGCTAACAAATCTCACGACTCCGCTGGGGAATTAGTGTATCAGTTGTTCTGATCTTTCTTATTCTGCAACTCTTGTCTGAATCCAGGCTCTGTTTTCTTCAACTCTTTTCAGTCAGATCTAGTTTATGACTTGCTTTATTTGGTTTTGAAACTTCCATATCTGAGTCATTTCGTTCTTTTATGCTCTGTTTCCATACTCAATTCAACAGTATTTTCCTTGATCTAGTCTTTTTCTGACTTGATTTCTCGTTCTCCTATTGTTCTAGGTGATTTCAGGGAACTACACATGTTCTGTTGGCAAGGAGCAGTGCCACCACCTGTGTTCTGTTAGCAATATGCGGTGCCACCGCCTGAATCCAGTGAGTAAGAAGTGGTTCTACCTCAAAACTTCCTGTCAGCAGATCCATCTGTGCGGTGCCAGGTAGGCCCTGTTCCAGACTTTGTATTTTGATTTTTGTGTGTTTCTGCAGTCTCTTTGATTGTTGTATTCTTTGTGCATTCAAAGAGAGTTTATGTTTCTTGCATTGAATTTTGCATTATTTTCTTTGCTTGAAACCTCTTACTCTTTTCTATAGATATTATTCATTGGAATTGGAAATATACATTTCATTTTCATGTGTAGGCTTTGGTTTGTTTTGGACTTGGAATGCATGAGTGATCCATGTTGTTTTGAGTCTTCCTTTGCTTGGGGTGATTTTTGTTTCCTTTTGCATGCTGATTTTTTCAGTGCTTGGTAGGAAAGATTGGTTCTTTGTTTCTTTGTATGTTTCAAAGAGAAGTTCTAGTTTTCTCTCTCTTTTGCTTTATTTGCAAGTTTGTTGAATGATTTTCTTCTTGTTTTGTGCATGATTGTTTGAAATTATAGATATTGATTTCATTGAGAAGAAACATCTATTTTCAGCTTTGCGTGCATTAGAGTTAGATTTGTTTGGAAACGTTAGTGAAATCATCTTTCCATTGAGTTTTTATGCGTCTTTTTCAAGCATGAAAAGATAGGAAACATTTATGATTTATGTTATATGTTCTCTAGATCTCTTTTTTATTTTCTTTTAATATTGTTGGGGTTCATTGATATTTCCCTTTTCATTTGAAAAGATGGAATTGCATTTGCATTTGGGTGTGCATTTTTTGGAAGAAAAGTAAATCTCTCTCTCTCTCTCTTAGGTAGAATTTCATTGAAGAGGAAAACTTGCACTATCATATAGATGAGTATGCATCTTCTTTAAATTCAAGTTTTCACTCCATGGTTCCACCTAAATGCACAAGATAAAATTAACGGTAGTACTAGGTTAAAACTTTTAGCAATTTGAATGATAAGTTAGAGACATGTTTGGGCATTGTTAAGCATAGGAGCTGTCGTTATTTGTCTGCATTACATACCGAGACTCACAAGGTTCTTCCACGTACCCTCGGTATATCAAACGGCCTTTCACTTACCCTTGAGTTATATAGAAAGGTACTTCATGTACTTTAGTGTATATCGGAAGGCCCCTTGTGTATGGTTATGCATTAGACAGCACTACTACTGATTTGAGTTCCCTCGTACCTTGTATATATCGGGAGACCCTTTTAGAAATCCTCAAACCATCTGAGTTATCCTTTTGACATGTCCTATGAGGTTTCTGACTCTTATCCACTCCTTTCACATGTTTGCATATTGCTTTTAGTTTGAGTAGTACTTGCTTATGCGTGGTAGTTAGGGGGTTATTAGAGAGTTTAGAGATGGCATCCTCATTTGGGACTACCACTCAAGAGGTCCCTTTCCAAGGTGTACCTTTTGTATTCCCTCCAAGTGAAGGTATTGGTCCTCCCTTTATTGCCACTCTAAATATTCCTGGATTAACTATAGGATTACTGGTCTGGCTGTTTAATCTAGTAATTCCTATTACACTTGATGTCTCTAATGTCACCTCTCCTCTGGGAGAGGATCAACCTCAACCTAATTCGTCTCCTTCTTCGCCAGTTGTGGCTTCCTCCCTTTCTTCTTCTTCACTTGACCAAAGCTCTACGGTTAGTAGTCATGTGGATAAGAAGAAGAAGAAAGGGAAGGGTAAAAAGAAGAAGGATAAGAAAGGGAAAAAACAACAACCGTATACTCTTGATGGTGCTCGTTCTAAGAGAACACCCAGAAAACCAAATTTCCCTTGTAAGCTTTGCAAGGGGGACCACCTTCTTAAGGAGTGTCCCAGTCTCTCTCGTGTACAAGAAGAGTGGTCTAAAAGGTCCAAACTGTCTGTGTCATCAACCTCTAATCATCATGTTGATGATACTCCCTCAACCAGTGACCCATTGGTAAAAGGTCGTAAGGATAAAGTCTTGTATCCTTGTTTGATATGCAAGGCTATGCATCATACTTTTCTTTGTCCAAGCATGGATGAAGCTTTGCATTGGTTGGAAAATATTACTGATCATCAACAGGTGATTCCAACAAGTGATAGTGATTTATCCCTCTATCCCTCCCTGGTTGACCAAGTGGTCGATTCGGATTTATCTGTGGTTGATCCCAATCTTCCTTTGTAGAGTGAAGTTAAAGTGGTTGAGTCGGTTTCACTTCCACCTGATCCCACTCTTTCATTAGAGAGTGTTAAGACTGAAGTAGTCTCTTTGACCAAATCTTTGTCTTGTTCTTCTCTTCCAGTAGAGAATGAACCAAAACCTGCCAAATTTTTTATGCTTCATTCTGATTGTTCTCGACAAGAGGAAATTTTTTCTATTTCGACAGAACCCTCTCCAAGTAGTGAGGTTATTTCCTTTGACTGGAGTAACCTAATGGAGTCTCGTCTTCATTCAAGTGTTCCTTTCCAGATAGTTGTGAATGTTACTGCTAGGCAGATACTTCGCACTATTGTTGACGAAGGGGATTCTGTTAGTATTCTATCCTCAACTGCTTGGAAAGCTTTAGGTTCTCCTCAGCTTGTGCTAGCCATCGATCAGATACTAGATTTTTATCGAAGGCCTACAACGCCTTTAGGGATCCTTCCTCAGTTTCCTATTACTCTTGAAGAAAAAACTGTCTGTATTGATGTTATGGTGGTCCAAGGTCCTTTAGATTTTAATCTACTCCTTGGACATGATTATGTTTATGCCATGAAGGTTGTTGTGTCCACACTCTTTAGAGTTATGCATTTTCCCCATGATGGGAGGATTGTGACCATTGATTAGCTTTCCTTTGTTACACCTGACCATCGCATTACTCCTAGTAATTGGACTACCCTCAATGTGATGTATGTTCTTGTGGTTCCTTCCCCTTCTTCTAGTTAACTTCTTCTGATCATAGGTAAAATAGGGGGCATGGCTCTATTCTATGGAAATCATAATGGAGCTAAGCCACTAGATTTTATGAAATGGGGGCAACCTACCAACCTCTGGATATCATGTTGGGTAAGAGTAGGTTTGAGAGCATAGTTTACTTTTGGTTTCAAGCTCGTTAAAAAATAAAACCACTCCTCAAGCATAGTTTACACTTTTGGTTTCAAGCTTGCATAAAAATGAAACCATGTCTAGAGCATAGTTTACGCTTTTGGTTTCAAGCTCATTAAAAAATAAAACCACTCCTTAAGCATAGTTTACGCTTTTGGTTTCAAGCTTGCATAAAAATGAAACCATGTTTAGAGCATAGTTTACTTTTGGTTTCAAGCTCATTAAAAAAATAAAACCACTCCCTAAGCATAGTTTACACTTTTGGTTTCAAGCTTGCATAAAAATGAAACCATGTTTGGAGCAAAGTTCCCATTCTGTGTCAAGCTCGTTAAAAAATGAAATGGATCTCCTTAAGCATAGTTTACCTTTTGGTTTCAATCTTGCATAAAAATGAAATCATGTTCCAAGCATAGTTACCTTCTATTTCAAGCTTGTGTAAAAATGAAAGAGATCCCCTTCCCTTGAGTTGAGTCTTCACTTTAGTGTTAGAACTTGAACCTTCTTTTTGCCTTCCCGATTCTCCTTCTTCCTAACCCCTGGTGAACATTTTCAAATTAGTAACCAGGTTTTTTAGGTTGGGTATGGAAGAAGAGTTGTTAAATGAAACAAATCTTAAGAGCATGTCGAGCCCCTAGAAACCATGTTAGGGGTAAGCTTCACTAGCAATCATGCTGGGGGAAAGATTCCAACCTATGTATACCATGTTAATGGGATTTTTCAAGCATAGTTTACCCATTGGTTTCGAGCTTGCGTAAAAATGAAACCAATCTTCAAGCATTATTTCAACTAATCTTCAAGCTCGTTAAAAACAGTAAGATGGTGTTGAGCTTACTTTTCATTTCTCGTGCTCTGGTTAAAACATGAAATTTGGTTTGAGCTTAGTTTATTACTTTTTCGTGCTCTAGATTCAAACATGAAAAAGGTTAACGGAGTTCTCTTTAAACCATTTTCAGGCTCCTTAAATACAAAAAGCTTGTCGAGTAATTGTCTTCTTCACGCTCGTTAAAATATTTGAAGAGTCATCCGTCCGACGGTAGGTTATCTCTTTCTCGGTTCGGATAGGAATATTTACAAAAAAGGAACACTCCAGCCAATCATGACTGGAAGAGTTCTCTAAGGTATGATTTTACACTTTTTCATGCCTTAGAGACTAAATCATATGAAAAAGGACCCCCATGGAGTTTTCTTCTGTGTTCATTTAGACTCTCTAAACATGAATGATACCGAGTTTTCTTTTGGTGGACTCATTAAATTAAACATTGAGAGACCCATTTTGGGAACGAGCCCCTCCTCTCTCAGGTTCGTAAAACATATGAGACGGGGCTTGTATTTTGACAAGCTATATCGAGTGTTTGTTACCCTCTTTGAACTCGTAAAACCAAAAAGAGGCACTCATCGATCATGATGGGGAAAATGGGAAGGGAATCATTTTTCAAATAATGGCAGTTGTTTGTCATTACCATTGAACATGGCACTTGTTTGCACAATCATGTCATTCAATTGGGTATTCAGCTGATCTCCATGACGATCCACTTTCATGAGTCATGCCAATCCTTTGAGTCTTTCAAAAGAATGCATTGTCCACTGTCACATTGTGTATCTGTCCTGTCTAGTCATGTTGCCAAGTCATTTTGTCATGTCGCTCGATGTTCAAAGGGGATCTAAAGAAGTTTTACCTATGTAATTTACATAGTCTTTGTGTTAGTATCTTTAAGTCAGTCATATGGTTACTACATTCACATCATTCCAGAACTATGTTCCAATTTTCATGTCGTCGATGTGGGACTCATCATGGCCCTCCTTCGATGAGACTATTCTCGTCGACATCAGCTCATCATCTGGGAAATAGTATTAGAAACAATATTTAGTACCTTGAGATCTATATGCCTTAATGATAAATTCTCTCGCTCTCGGCATAGGTTCACATCATTGACCTTTGATCGATAGAATCGACTGGGTGTTCGACATCAGGACATCTATTCGTACTCAGTAGATTGTACTAGAGTACCTTGGGAATCATTGACATTAATGGTAATCTCTCTCGCACTTGTTAATAGTTCACATCATTGGACGATAATCAAGTGATTTCTACCATGTTCAAATTCAAATAATTTTAATCACATGGATAGAATCATAGTTTGTGGAAGATGAGACGAAGACCATGGGCATTTGTTTAAAAGCGCTCATTGCTTTTTCCCCAGGTTGCGATGGAGTTTTGTATATCTAGCATGGATCCACATTTTTATGGTCGTGGCTATGCTCAAATTTGTGTCTGTATGACATAGATCTACATTGTATGTCTAGTAGCTATGTCCAAGTTTGAGTCCTCTATCACATGGATCTACGCTATATTCTAGTATCCATGCTTGTTTATTCCACTCATGGATCTGCCTTGTATTGATTTGCAGCTATGAGTTTGGTTACTTGTGTCTATGAGTCAACATACTGATGTACTACAGATGCCTACTTGACTGCATACTCTGATCGAGCTGACATTTTCATCTCCTGGCAATGACTTGTTCTCAAAGCTCTCGTTTATCGTATCACTCTAAGACTCATGCTTTGGGGGGCATCCTGTTATACAAAAATCCTGTCACCATCATGTGATAAGACAATTGACATACCTACTTGTCATGAATCCCAACTTCTGGAGTGGAAACTAAATGGTTTTTTATCTATCTGTCATACAAATTCCCAGCACCATGCATGCCCCTTTATCCAGGAGTGGTACCCCCGCTCGCACCGCCTTTCATAGGTTGTCCACAAGCGATGCCACCGCTTATTGTCCTTGGTCTATAGGCAGTTATTACCAGAACCAATCTGTCATAGAAGGAGAAATGTGGTACCCTAGGTAAAAAGGGAAAAAGAGAAGTTTCTCGAGGCTTCTAGATGATAAGCCCCGTGTACTGCCTTATCCCTACTATTGTGGGTTGGTTGAGCTCGAGATCCCTCATCCTAGGATCTTAGAGGCCACCTCACCCACTAATTTCTCAACCATCTCTATCCATTAAAGCCCTATAAATATGAGCTCATAGCCATGGTTGAGGGGGGAACATTTGAAGGTATTGTTATGTTGTTGGATTGATTCTTGGCCCAAGATCATTTGGAGAGAGCATAGAGAGCTAGAGTCGGAGCTTTTGGGGATGAAGAGATGGTTTCATGGAGATGCATGTCAAAACTAAGGCTTGGTTGTAAACTTCTTCATATTTCTAATGCAAGTTGATTTCTGTCCCACATATGATGTTGTTGTTGTGATTTCACATATATATGTTGCTAGATTCCTTAGTCACTAGCATAGATTAGTATATCATATTCTGGTTTCTTTGATTCATTTCGTGTTGATATTTTTTGCAGGTACATAGGTGAACTATCAAAGCCTTGTATTCCAGATATCTACAGCATCTAGGGAGAGTCTTCAACCTTTGTCCTCTATTTGTTCTAGATCTGAACCATTCAGACCAATGGAATACCTTGCTGTCCGCAGGAGGTGAAATATTCCACCTAACACTCTGGTGGCGTAGGAATGGGTCTCTGAGTCTACCACTTCCACTTTGGGATGGACGAAGAACCCACTAGCATACTCATGAATTCCTCTTCCATAGTCGTGGGTCAAACAAGGGACTCGTACTTGCTTGAAATTTCAATAACGTTAAGGCCGCTCAGCATCCTTTACCCCTCAAAACCTAAAAATATGCTCAACATCTCTAACTACACTTCACTCAACACTCTGTTGAATACTCTACACAGAATTCACCTTCTATCTCTACTCTCGCAACTGAATAATGCCATCTGACGCATCCCATGGGGTGTTTTATAGCCACTTCCAATCCCAAATCCATCATTACCAAATATAACTGCATCATTATTGCCAAATTGGGTATTAATGATGACAACAAGTGCTGCCAGTTAACTTGTTTAACTACCCGCATTGATTACTTGATTTGACCATCCCACAGCTTGGCAATTGTCACAAAGGGTCAACTGACTACTGCTAACAATTTTAACCTTACGTAGCCTCTCCCTCAGGGCTCGCCTTGCGTTGCTTAACTAAAATCCTCATTTTTTAATTTTTTTTATAATTCCTCAATACTTCAGGTGGTGAGCATCATCGGCCCCGTTCTATAGGGCTTCAAGCAACTCCTGTTGATGAGTTTCAACAACATTGCGCCATCTAACTGTTGTAACTGAACTGCACCGCCAAATGTAATGGATTAAACAATATAGGGACCTAACCAATGCATTTGTAACTTACCTGGATGCTTGATGAACTTACTTTCGTACAATAGCACTAGATTTCCTATCGCAAACTATTTGTGCTTGATATGGAGATCATGCCATGCCTTCTGTTGATCCTTCTCAACCTGTTGGTGGAATCCTGCGATGAAATGATCTTCTTCAAGTTGAATCAACTATGCAACATGTTCTTCTAATGCCACTGCATCATCCATACCCGTCGTTGTGGCAATGCGCAAGCTGGGAACGATATACTCCATAGGCATGACTGCCTCTTGCCCATACACCAACTTAAATGGTGTCTAACTTATTAGTAATTTGCAAGTAGTGCGATAGGCCCATAGAATTGCAAGAATTTTTAAGTCCCAGTCATCATGGTTATCGTTACATACCTTGGTCAGCGCTATCTCCAAAATTTTGTTGAAGGCCTCAATAGTACCATTTTCATGTGGATGGTATGGTGTACTCTTATGTTGTATCTGGAGCTCTTTAGTTAGCGCTTTTACCATCTTGTTGAAAAAGTGACTGCCCTGGTCACTCATCAGGATTCTAGGACACCCAAATCATGTCACAATGTTCTCGAAAATAAACTGTGCTGCTGTCATAGCAGTAAAATCAATGACTGGTGTAGCTTCCGCCCACTGAGTCAGGTAGTCAGTTGTAGTAATGATATAGCCAGTGCCAGTGTGCTTACCTGGTGGATTGATAGGACCCACAAAGTTGACATCCCATTTATCAAAAGGTTGCAGAGTCACCTATGGCACTAGTGGCATCTCATCCCTCCGTGATGGTTTACCAACCCGTTGGAAGACATCATAGCTCCTTGCATAGTCTGCGACGTCATTATGCAATGTGGGCCACCATAGCCCAGCACGCAACACTTTTCATGTAGTAGTGTGGACTCCATAGTGACCTCCCGTGATTCCTGTCTGTGCTTCTTCTAGAATGGAACATTGCTCATGTGGTAAGATGCACTGTCGCAATATTTCATTCGGTCCAAGTTTATATAGTTGTCCAGCAATTAGTTGAAAATTAGAGGCTTTTACGACCAACTGCTTCTTTTGGCTAATTGACATGTCTACTGGGGTGACACCAGTAGACAAAAACTGAACAATTGGTGCATAATGATCATCTGCAACTTCAACTCAAAAGAATTGCGCATTTGGAAAGCCATCATCAATATTGGTTGGTTCTTCACCATTATCAACACGTGACAGATGATCTAGACCAGCATTCAACCGTCCCGGCTTTACCACTATTTCAAAATCAAAGTCTTGGAACAAAATAAACCACCTACAGATTCTCTCCCCCAACACAGGATTATTGACTAGGTATTGTAAAGTAGAATGATTAGTGAACATCTTGAAATGTCCTCCCAACAAATAGTGCCTAAATTTTTGCAGTGCATAAACAATCGCTAGGCCTTCCCTTTTGGTTGTGGTATAATTTCATTCAGCAAATGATAAATTTCTACTAGAATATGTTATTGGATGATCCAATTCACCTTCACCTGGCTGCGCAAGAACAACCCCTAGCGTAGTAGAAGAAGCATCAACATGCACATTGTTATCACTCCAGGAAACTCCTCTAGGTTGTAGCTCGAGGATTCCTGGTAACTTGAATTTTTTTTCGGTTTTTCTGATATGGATCAAGTTAGGTGACCTATATAAACTTCCACTCTCAAGACATGCATGAAACTCACTCAATTACAAGGCTTTTAGTTACAACTATTTAGAAGTTGACAATAAGGTGCAGGGATGGAGAACTCATCAGGATAGCAGATTTACGTACAAAACAGATGCATATAAATGGCTAAATCATGGTAAGGATGGTACTTATAAATAAAATCACATTAACACACCAATATGATGACAGCTATTAGTCATTAATCAACTTGAAAGTAACCTAAATACACATTCAGGCATAAGTACAGTAAAGACAGAGATGAATGCTGAACAAATCATAACAAAAGAGCTTATATTCAAGAATTAGAAAAATGAGAAGCTAGCAATAGTATAGGTTTATAAATCCCCGAAGTCGAACCTTTTTAATAAAATAAGTCTTAGGCTTTATATCCTCCTACAAAATATACAGATCCTAAAAACTTGGATCTGCTTTTTGTAAAAATAAACAAAAGTAATCGTGTTTGCAAATTAGGGTTTAAAACCCTAATTAACTGCTTGTCTTAACTTAACTGAAGAATTAGTCCACTGAATGAAATTTTAGATAATTGAAGTAACTACTGATGATTACTACTACTGGCCCTCTACTAGTTAAGCCACTGATTTCTCTTGACAGCTAGGGTTGGTGGCCTCTTGTGTTGTTATGTCATAGTAGAGCTTAAACAGGCCCTTTTCTGATGCTTGCCTCAACATCTTTCATCTTTACATTACATCCCTGAGCCATCTATAGTTGCCCAAAACTAGTCCTGTATGCCAAAACTTGCTTTTAAGCCTCTATCCAGTTTCGATGGTTAAGAGGCCAGTCTATAGGAACCATTAGCTACAGAAAGTGGTGCTTTCGGTGGCTAATGAACTACCCCAGCATCTTCCTAAGCCACTGAAAGCCCTGTTTTGCAAAAGTTATTAGTTTTTTCTCAAAAATGTCTTTTTAGGCCTATTTGCTCAGCTTTCTTCTTCTGCGGGATTTGAGCTAGGAGTGTTAATCGTACCCTGACTAGTTTTAGGAAGCTGGAGACTAACTACTACTAAAAGCTAGGGTTTCCAAGGTGGGGTGGCTACTAGAGTTTGCCTTGGCCTCCTTCAGCTTCAGTCTTTGGAACCTAATCATCTTGTATATAGCCATGTGTTGTCTTTTATGTATCTCGGGTTTCTTTTGACCTTCTTGGCTTTAGAAGAAGAAGGAGGTTGTTCTGTTGTTGTTTCCCTGTTAGGTCAACTTTTGCCCTAAAATTTTGGCCAAACTGCTGAAAAATGGGTCTCAAAGATGGATTTGTTCCTTCAAATATGTGACACATATTTATAAACTGAAAGAGGTTTTTGTATATTGGTTTTTTCTGAGAAAAAAACTCTCTTATTTTTTTCCGAATTCGTTTTAATTTTCCCAGGATCTAGATTTCAAAAACATGTGTCAAACAGGAAATTCTGAGATCCAAAAATTAGGTCTCAGAGATGGATTTGATTCTCCCAATATGCAACAACTATAGGAAAACTAAGATAGGTTATTGTTCTTTGAACTATTAGGAACAAAAACCTCTGAGCATTTTCAAAAATGATTCTCCAATCACTCAAAATCACCGTTTTAAAATGATTCCTTTTCACAGTAAAATGCCCCTTTCGGTAGCTTAGAGCGTTCTGGAATTTCGGTCTTAGCTGCTGAAAGTCTTCTTTTGGTGGCTTAGAGACTATTTTGAAACCACGCTTAGCCATGAAACCCTATGTTTTGAGTTTTTTGAGTGGGCCTTTTCCCCAACACATTTCACTTGCTTTCGTTGGTTAATGCCCTCCTTCAATCACCCTATAAGCTGTCGAAACCAAGCCTTTTCGGTGGCTAATGAGCTGTTGGAAAGCTCACCTAAGCCACCAAAATTCCTTTTCCCAAAATTTCATAAACAAAAATGATCAACAGGCTTTCGATGGTAAACATGGTCCTGTGTTAAAACTGTTAGCTTCCGAAAGGTGAGCTTTTCAGTGGCTAATGAGTTGTTGAAAAACTTGCCTAAGCCACCAAAAGCTAAAAATTTCAAATTTTCTTTAAAAAAAAGAACATCAAATATCCCAAGCTTGTTATTCATCCCAATATTTTTCATAATATGGCTTGAAACCTTCATCAGTGATCAAAAACTAAATTGTTTTGAGTGATCTTATTGAAAATTTTATTTAGGAGATAACATCTAGCTCCTACTCGGGGATGAGAACCTCCCTGTGAGGTCCCAAGAAACCCAGACCAAAATTCCTTTCCTGAAAAAGAATAATTAAATCTATCTTCTAGTGTTCCATTGAGAATGGAGTCATTTGTCTTTTATAACTGATCCCCTGCAATCTTCCTGTAGCTGGCTTTGCTTATTCACGAAAACAACTAAAAATGACCTAGCTGCTCATATTAAGAGCTTATTTTCCTTTCTACTCCTAATCCTAATTCTAATCAGTAGAGTATTCTTATCATGTGACATCATGCTTCCGATGAAGCCAGGTCAGAAGCTGATCTACTGAACTTATCCTTGATCTTGACCCAAAAAATAAATGAAAC
Source organism: Pseudotsuga menziesii (assembly GCA_001517045.1). Classification (NCBI taxonomy): domain Eukaryota; kingdom Viridiplantae; phylum Streptophyta; class Pinopsida; order Pinales; family Pinaceae; genus Pseudotsuga; species Pseudotsuga menziesii. The sequence continues at coordinate 203,533 of LPNX010228228.1, forward strand.
CCTAGCATGCAGCAACATAGTTTCGAAGGGTGACAGAACCAGCTATCATCTGACAAAAATATTTTGATATCTATGCTTCTCATAAGTTCTAGATAGTTAGCAATAGGGTCATAAAAGCCAACAATAAATACCTTTTTATGCTGCTATTCCAACTTAATGAAATGCTGCTACTGGCTGCTTTCAGTGATCACTAGGTTAACTATAGATTGCTCAACCTATGACTGGGAAGGATGAGTTATGCCCTGCTGTTCTGGACTTTTCATATCATCATCTTCCTCTTCATATCTGTTGCATTCTTCCTTTGTCTACAAATCAGAAAACTAAAGGATGCCTTTAGTATTTGCTGCAAATCCAAATTTGTTACATGTTTTTCCTTCAATCTGCTCATTATCTTTTAGGTTTCCAAAGGGGACAAACTAATCTTCTTGACACTCTAAGTTAGTAGATGCATTAGGTACAAATTCAAAAGCATCTATATTATGGTTAACATTCTGAAGATCATTAATATCTCTATCAAAATGAGAGGTGTCCCCTATTGCAGCATACTCTTCATAGCTATTATTAACCATAGCATGCATATGTCTCTGATCATCTCTTTGCTGAAAAGTAGAACTAAAATAAATTCCAAAAGTGGACCAATCCTCACAAAACTTAAAATCTTCTTCTTCATCATTAGTAGCCTTTCTATCTTGAGAATGCAACTTATATTCTTCACAACAATTATCAAATGCAAACTCATCTGAATAGTACCTTTTACAGTGCTTAGTGAATGCTTTGTGAAAATCCTTCAATGATGAAATACTGGAAGGAGGTAAAGAAAAATACCACCGATGTGCATCACCATATAATGAATACATGAACATCTTCATATGAACATTTTCATGCTACTGATCTAATAGATCCATGCATTTGTGAAACTTGAGGAGGTGTTTTGCAAGACTATCTTCTTCCTCCTCTTTAAATACAGGTAGAAAATCTCCCCATTCAAACATATTAGGTACTGGATGTGGGAAACCAGGAACAAAAGATAAGTCAAGAGGTGCAAACCTCTGAGCCAAAAGAGAAGAAAATGCTTTTGACATATTTATATTGTGGATTCGCCATTGAATTCATCCTTCATGGAGTCGCTAGGGATGAGATCTTCGCAAGCAACAGTTCTTGAAGATTCCTCACCCCTAAAATTTTCTGATGTATTTATAAATTCCTGAGATTTAAGTGTTTCAGCAGAAGAAATAATAGCAGAAATATTCTTGAAATACCTGATGTAGCTTCCTTCGCAGCACTACTGGTCTTCCTTAGTGAATCCCTTCCTTAGTGAATCCCTAGCTCTTCTCAGAATCTTTTTTGGATCTGAAACCGGTGTTGCTGATGGCCCCTTAGGGTTTTCTCTGGTACTTGGTCTTCTTGAAGCCACCTTATTTCTATGGAGTCGCCAGATAGATTATTACAACCAGATTAATGTCCAAGCTTTGTCTATCATCAAAGAAAGGATCTATGTTGTCTCCTAGGGAAGCTAAGCTTCAGTCTTATTTCCTCGACAATGGTGCCAATTTGTTATCACTCCAGGAAACTCTTCTAGGTTATAGCTAGAGGATGCCTAGTAACTTAAAAAAAAATTAGGGTTTTCTGATATGGATCAATTCAGGTGACCTATATAATCTTCCACTCTCAAGACATGCATGAAACTCACTCAGTTACAAGGCTTTTAGTTACAACTGTTCATAAGTTGACAATAAGGTACAGGGATGGAGAACTCATCAGGCTGGAAGATTTACATACAAAAAATATGCATATAAATGGCTAAATCATGATAAGGATGGTACTTATAAATCAAATCACATTAACACACCAATCGGATGACAGTTATTAGTCATTAATCAACTTGAAAGTAACCTAAATACACATTCAGGCATAAATACAGTAAAGACATAGATGAAGGATGAACAAATCATAACAAAAGAGCTTATATTGAAGAATGAGCAAAATGAAAAGATGACAATAGTATAGGTTTATAAATCCCTGAAGTCAAACCTTTTTCATAAAATTAGTCTTAGGATTTATAGCCTCCTACAAAATATACAGATCCTAAAAACTTGGATCTGTTTTTTACAAAAATAAACAAAGTAATATTTTTAGCAAATTAGGGTTTAAACCCCTAATTAACTACTTGTCTTAACTTAACTGAAGAATTAGTCCACTGAATGAACTTTTAGATAAATGAAGTAACTACTGATGATTACTGCTACTGGCCCTCTGCCAGGTAAACCACTGATTTCTCTTGACAACTAGGGTTGGTGGCCTTTTGTGATATTATGTCATAGTAGAGCTTAAATAGACCCTTTTCTGATGCTTCCCTCAGTGTCTTTTATCTTTATATTATGTCCCTGTGCCATCTATAGTTGCCAAAAACGGGTCTTGTATGCAAAAACTTTCTTTTAAGCCTCTATCTTCTTTTGGTGGTTAAGAGGCCAGTCTATAGGAACCGTTAGCTATCGAAAGTGGTGCTTTCGGTGACTAATGAACTGCCTCAGCGCCCGCCTAAGCCACCGAAGGCCTTGTTTTGCAAAAAATATTAGTTTTTTCTCAAAAATGTCTTTTTAGGCCTATTTGCTCAGCTTTCCTCTTCTTTAGGTTTCGTGCTAGGAGTGTTAACAACACCCCGGCTAGTTTCAGAAGGCTGGAGACTAAATGCAGCTAAAATATAGGGTTTCCAAGGTGGGGTGGTTGCTAGGGTTTTCCTTGGCCTCCTTCAGCTTCAGTATTTGGAGCCTAAACATCCTGTATATAGCCTTGTGTTGTCTTTTATGTATCATAGGTTTCTTTTGACCTGCTTATCTTTATAATAAGAAGGAGGTTGTTCTACTGTTGTTGCCTTGTTAGGTAAACTTTTGCCCTAAAAATTTTGCCAAACTGCTAAAAAATGGGGCTCGGAGATGGATTTATTCCTTCAAATATGTGATACTTGTTTATAAACTAAAAGATATTTTTGTATATTGGTTTGTTCTGAGAAAAAACCTCTCAATTTTTTGGAATTATTTTTAATTTTCCCGGGGTCTGGATTTCAAAAACATGTGTCAAGCAGGAAATTCTGAGATCCGAAAATTAGGTCTCAAAGATGTATTTGATTCTACCAATATGAAACACCTATAGGAGAACTAAGATAGGTTATTTTTCTATGACTTGTTAGGAACAGAAACCTTCGAGCATTTTTCAAAATGATTCTCCAGTCTAGCATAATCACCGTTTTAAAATGATGCCTTTTCACAGTAAAACGCCCCTTTCTGTGGCTTAGAGTGTCCTGAAATTTTGGTCTTAGCTGCTGAAAGTCTAATTTCGGTGGCTTAGAGACCATTTTGAAACCATGGTTAGCCACAAAAACCTATGTTTTGAGTTTTTTTAGCAGGCCTTTTCCCCAACACATTTCACTTGCTTTCGCTGGTTAATGCCCTCCTTCAATCACCTGATAAGCTGCTGAAACCAAGGCTTTTTAGTGGCTAATGAGCTATTGGAAATCTTGCCTAAGCCATCAAAATTCATTTTCCCAAAATTTCATAAACAAATGCGATCAGCAAGATTTCGGTTGTCAACATGGTCCTGTGTTAAAACTATTAGCTATCAAAAGGTGAGCTTTTCGGTGGCTAATGAGTTGTTGAAAAACACACCTAAGCCATCGAAATCTAATAATTTCAAATTTTCTTAAAAAACAGAACATCAAATATCCCAAGCTTGTTAATCGTCCCAATATTTTTCATAATATGGCCTGAAACCTTCATCAGTGATCAAAAAATAAATTGTTTTGAATGAACTTATTAAAAATTTTATTTAGGAGATAACACACATGGAATTCTTTATTCCAATAAGGAAAAACCAATATTGGTGCAAAGGCCATCTTGGCCTTCAGGATGTCGAAGCTTCCTTGACATTCCGAAGTCTATTCAAATGCAACGTCTTTCTTTAACAACTTTTCCATGGGAGCGGTAATTGCAGTGTATCCCCTGATAAACTTGCAATTGTAGCTTGTATATCCTAGTGTTGCTCGAAGCATATATGCATTCGTCGATGGTGGTAAAATGAGGATCAACGCAATCTTGGCCAGATCTACTAACATAACTTCTTTGCATATGATGTACCCAAGTAGTATGCCAAAGGGTGCACAGAAAATACATTCTTTTGAATTCAATACAATCTAATGCTGTCTACACTGTTCCAGCATCAATCATAGATTGTCCAGATGGTCTTTAACAAATCCATAGAAGGTCCAATCATCCATATATACCTGCAAGAATTTTTGAATAAAATATTTAAATACAGTGACAACTACGCGAGAGAATACAGTGGGTGCATTCTTTAGCCCAAATGGCATGACGGTATATTGGAAACAACCCCACTCAGTGACGAATGTAGTATTATGGTGATCCTCCTTCATAATTTGGATCTGGTGGTATCCCTAAAAGCCATTTATGAAGGAATATACCTCCTTGCCACCTACACCTTCCAGGACTTCATCTGCGAAAGGGTTTAGGAACGTATCGTGTACACATGCATTATTTAATTTTCTCATATCAACACAAATGCAAACTTCACCAGTCTTCTTATCTTGGACCACCATCAGGCTTATCCATTCTGATTCTTCTACAAGTTTGATGATCCCAGCATCGAGCATCCTATCATTCTCATCTTTCATGTGATCCTTCTATCGCGGGTTCAGTCTATACGGCCTCTGGTGTACTGGTTTTGCATCTAGCTTGAGTGTAATATTCATTTCCCCCAAGTCACCAAGTAATCCATTCATGTCTGAAAATCGCGTTGGGAAATTGTCTTGGAATTCGTGTAGTAGATCTATGACTTTGGTCATCATCTCTTCACCCCAATAGTCTCTGGCATTGGAAAATTTTGGATTCTCTACCATCCCAATGTCAACCTTTCGACTCCTCAGTGGCTGGTTCATCAAGTCCATCGGTATGTCGGGAGCTGTGACACCACAGCTTCCTTCGGACTCTAAAATATTAACATTCCGTAGCTTGTCATCATCTTCAAGTTCCCTAGAAAATTTGTAGCATGTCATCATGGATTGGATGGAGCAATTTTCATGAGGATTAATACGGTATGCAACAGGGATGACTTTCAGTATGACATTTGCAGATAATGTGCAAACCATTACATACCTCGGGGTTGGAATCCTAGAAGCTAAATGTTTGCACCAAACAAACTGACAACTCCTCCCAAGTGGTAATGGTTCTACACAATTCTGCTGCCACATACCAGGATCTTGGCATCTCTTCTAGAGTATGAACAAAAACGTGAACCCACTCATCTCTGGGCTGTGATGTCCATAACGTCTGACATTTGATCAAATGATTGGCGAGGTCATTTTTTCCATCATATATTCTAGCATGATAGACCTCTACATCACAAAAATGGACCATCATCAACCTACAGCACTACTCCCATTCATGGATCGTCTGTTTGTGTGTCGCCCACCATCGAGCCGGAGTAGCCCTCAGCGCTACATCAAGATCCAATATCCTTTGTGGTTCAAACACCTTCTCTTCAAATTCTTCAAAGAACTTAGATAGTCTTGTCAGTCCTTCATAAATGGGCAACTCGGCAGTCTCATTCGCAACACTTTAGAGAGACTGTGTAATCAACCAACATTTTCTGAATGATACCTCATGCAACCGATTCTGCCAATTTTCTAGAGAATCATCAGAGCCGGTGGACACGAAACTTTCAATACATCATCCAAGTTCACCATTGATAGTAGGATGGATATATTCCTCGGTGATGTTATAAGCATGATCCCAACTTCTCTCGACTTCATCCTTTACCGGTTCGATATATCACCATCCTTCCTAAAGGTCCATAGGAGCAATGACCCTAACATCCTAGTTTTCAAATGTCATAACACAATTCTTGAAGTTGATAACTGCCATGCTATCATTATCCCATCCAATTCCCAACAGCAGGATAGGAACCACCATCTCCTACAAATTCTATCATGTCAAAGTAATTTCATACCTTCAATGTCGACAACCAAGTTTGAAACACGACCAATGGGATGAACCTTCACCTGGTTTGCTGAATGCAGTTGTACCGGTGACGATCCCAACGTTGGATTTCCCATCAATTGCTAGGTTTTCTTTGTTAGGATGTTTACATCTAATCCAAGGTCCAAAATGACCGAGTCAATCTCATAATATCCAATATGGACATTCATCCTCATCTCCTTTTCGGTCTTCCTTTTTTGCAAGGAATTCACAAGAAATCCTTCACTGTCTTATCTGTGAGGTACAATAATGCCTCAAGATCAACAAGGGCATCTGAGTCCCTTGCCAGTGATAGAAAACTCTCAAATAAATTGCGTAGGGTACCATACTGCCGCGATGTTCCTTCCTCTGCAGATGGATCAGAAGCAAATGGCATATCAACAATTGGTAACTTACCCATATTTTCTCCTTATTTCATTCTTTGCATCAGAGAAGGTATCTTTCTCTGTCGCAATATCAAATGTGACCTTCTTCTTACCAGTGAGCTGAACTTGTAGTCGTGTTCCATCATCTCCAGTTGTCGCACCAGCGTGAGTGCCAATCCCAACATCGACATCCTTCATCCACGGCTCAACCTGAAGAGTGGCAACTTTCAATCCTTGATTCAAAGATGGGTTTTGATTCAATGGTTGATTCATCAGTTGGTTCTGTGTCTAAGGTGGGTTCTGAGTCTGAGTCTGCAGTGGGACCTCGTTCTATATTATCGGCTGATTTTGTACTTCGAATGCAGGCTGATTCTGATTCTACGTATTCTATAACTGAGGAACTTGCCCTGCCTACCATTTTGCAATCAACTGAGGGAAAATTTCAACATTATGATTGTTGGCTACATAGTATGTGCACTGCGCATGAGAGAACTCCCTCTGGTAATGCCCAAATACCCCAAAGGTGTAGCACTAGACTGATTCATGACCTCATCCTCCCTCATGGACAAATCCTCCTCCTCGACCTATGAACCCTCCACGGAATCCTCCTTGATGATACTGTGGTTAGGCCATTTGTTGCTGCAGTGGGTTAGGTTTCTCCTGGAAATATTGCACTTCTTGAACATATTGTGGCTGATTATACTGGAGGCGCAGTGCTTGGTTATATTGTGGTTGTACCACCATTTGCAGCTGTGGTGCGAACTGCGGATGCGCCATAAACTATTGTTGTGGTTGTCCAGGGACAAACTGCAATGGAGGGGGTGGTGTATATGGTACCTTTGTTGTTGGTTGTACTACTTGTGGTTGTTCTTGCGCTATCTGGGGGTCCTCTCCTTTCACAAAGTATAAATCATACGTCCTTTCCTGGAGAAAATCATAAGCACAGCAGTTTTTGTCGTCATGTCCAACTGATCAACAAAATGTACAGTACAAACTTTCTTCTTTGGTAACCATCTTCTGCATATAATCATAGTTCTTGTGTCGATTCCCATAGACCTTGTAGATGTAGCCCCATGGTGCACTAACACCACTAAATGGGTTAGGGGCTCTTGACAACAAATAGTTCTGAAATGTTGGATACGTATCCTTGGTATGTTCGCTTGCATGGAAATGGGTGCACCAAAGATCATTGCAATATTCCTTAGCCTTTTTGATGTCTTGTAATTGCAGCGTTAAATTGGCCAAATATGCCTGAATCTGATTAATTCCAATGGTGGTTTCCCCTACTAGTGATGCCTCCAATTTCATCGCGGTCTCCAGAGCCTTGCTCTACGTCGCAATATTTTGTTGCATTAATGGTTGTCAGATATGTGGGACAAGCGTTGTGATAAAACATTCTTTATATTGAACGTCTCTCATCTGAAAAATGACTCGAGCCATCAATGTCTTAAATCGCTGATCAAAATCCCAAATTGTCTCATTGGGGAATTGTTTGATCTCTTTCAATTCAGTAATGTACTGAGCTTCAAACTTCAGCTTCTTAAATTCCTTAAATAGCCCTGTTCTGATCTTGTCCAATGTTTTTGCAATACCTCCCTGAGGCACCTGTGTGAATCTCATAAACCATTCCAATGCGTAGCCCCTCAGAGTAGTGGCTAGCTAACTTTTCTTGACATCATCATCGATAGTTTGTCAAGCAGTCTAGATTGCTTCACATAAGAACTAGTACTACTCTGGATCATCGATGCCATTTCCATTGAATATCAGAAACTTCATTTCATCTCCCGCCATTCTATACCTTCTTCCTCCTGCTGGTGCTCTATTACTAGACTATTGCTGACACGTCGGGAAAGTCAACATAGAATGTGCATTCCTTCCTTATGGTGGAGTAGTGCACAGAGGAGTAGAAATGTTATTGCTGGGGTTTGAACCTGTCATTCTTTTGGGTGTATCCTAGGCCTGTATGTCCTCATTTTCATAAAAAGGTCGCTTCATCCCATGTGGTTGTTCTTCATGGTATCGCACTTTGATTTCAACAGGACCTTCTCTCATCCTCTACCTCTTTTCTCGAAACCTTGATCCTCCCCTCGTACAACCACTTGTTTCTTTTGCGACCTTTACATTCTCACCAGGACTCATTCCCATATACCCCTTATTTCCTTACACATTTCCCCCCTTTTTTTCACAGTGCCTACATCCCTCGCACACCAAAGTCAACTACTCTTGGTCCATCTTTAGGATACCCTTTTCATAGACTAGTTTCTTAATTTGTGGCAACAATAAGAATCTTCCATGAGGTCCACTAAAAAACTCCCTTTCCACTTCACTTAAAGATTTATTAGTATCAATTGAAAACTCAGTGATGTATCCCTCTAAGATACTATCCAACCATACCTCAACTGCCCACGATGCCTTGTTGTTCGTTTCTTGTAGCACCTGGATCAATTCTAGGGTCCAAGATGTCAACTCTCCTCGTTGAAATTTTGTCTTCTGCTTAGCGAACTTCGCTAACCATTCATGAAAGAACATAGGGAATTCAAAAAATAACCATTCATGAGGACTTTCATGGATATATCTATCCAACCAGTGGCTTGTCAATAGCTTAGGATTATGGTTTTCAGCTTCAGTAAACTCCCATGACTTCAGAAAAACCAATCCCTTGATCTCTGATTGAGTCAGATGCCAAAACATTTTCCCTCCTATTCACAACTCAGTACTGGCAATGGAACCATTTTTTGGTGAATCCCACCAACAAATATTCGTCGACAAGGGTTCCCACTCTGTCAACTCCCTGAGCACCAGCCCAGACAAGTTTTACCCTACCCAGCAACGTCTACGAAACAGACAAGGTCTCACCTGAGCCGTTCAAGGGATATATTTCAAAACTGAGTTTTCGACAGTGGGAGAGGAGGATATGGGGATTCGACGGAGGGAGATCATAACTTATGCGATCATCATACAGTATCAAAATATCACAGCATTATTCATGGAACATCATAACGCATCAAACAGAAACATAGATTGCATCAACTTAAAACCAACAGATCGCATTGATATAGTAGGAAGAGACTAAATCGCATCTATATCATGTCATTTTAACAAAATAGAGTCACACCATCATAACAGATCTATAACAACAGATAAGAATTGAGCCATACTCATCGCATCATATATTAATACTGCACAAATTTGCCATATTACACAATCCTTCTCCAAAACTGGAGACTACATACATCAGGAAGAAGGCCAGATAAAATCACAGTCAAGACAGAAAAGTATCCATAAAACAGATCACATTAGATCTTATCCCTTACAATCATGCATGCAATCACATACAATTCTTCACAACTGCTCACACACAACTCTTCCTTTTCAATTTCCCCAAAATATATCTATAAATAGTCTTATGCCTTTACATCAAGGGTCCACTAATAACTGAATTCTAACCACTATTGGCCTATTGCAACAAAACTTGGTCAAAATATACATAAAATATTCAAAAAGTGGTTATTTTCCCACTTATCGTGTCGATCTTCCCTTGCGAGGTACCGCATGAGCTTGTGTAGCTGTCGCGACGCTATGCAACTCACTTTGCCCAAACCCCTTGCGAACAAGTCTGTTGCAAAGAGTAATGGTGCTTAATTCAGGGCTTGTTTGAGTGCATCAAACTATTCCTATGCTTGTTGATCCCAAACAAAGGGGATTTTTGTGTAGAGCAGGCGTATGAATCCGTGGGATTTTGTTGCATAGTATGGTACAAAGTGGCGAAGGAAATTGGCCTTGCCTTGGAGGCTTTGTAGTTGGTGCCGAGTTTGCGGTGTAGGGAGATCAAGGATAGCTTGAACTTTGAGGGGGTCAATTGTTATCCCTTTGTGGGATACGATGAACCCGAGAAAATGACCTACTGGGACACAAAAAACACACTTTAGGGGGGCAAGCAAATTTTGTACTTGCGGCATCAAAAAAAAAATTGCCGCAAGTCACCTATATGTTGTGCTCATTTTCGTGATCGACCGGTAAGGTCATCTAGGTAGACCAATATGATGTGGATTAGGTCATGGAAACAATATGTCATGGCATGCTGGAAGGTGGCTCTAACATTATTCAGACCAAAGGGAATTACTCGATATGTGAATGTGTCCCATGGGGTTGTGAATGCAGTCTTGTAATGATCTTCTTTCCAGATCTGAATTTGGTTGTATCCGAAAAAGGCATCCATGAAGGAAAAGACATCATGTCCGGTGCACACATCGATGATTTGATCGATTAAGGGTGTTGGGAAGTTGTCTTTGGGACATGCCCAATTTATATCGCGGAATTATATGCAAACGTGGATGGCACCCTATTTTTTATTCACGGGAACAGGATTTGAAATCCATTTGGTGTAAGCAATGGGGTAAATGAAGTCGGATGTGTGTAACTTCTCTATTTCGGCTTTAACTGTGACATCTTTGGAGGGATGGATGGGTCCTTTATTTTGGCACACAGGAACCACATCGGGCCATGTGTCGATGTGGTGTTTCACAATGGGGGATCCAACCCAGGATTTTCAGTGTAGGACTAGGCAAACATGTTGCAGAATTCTTGGAAGAGCGCTTTGTAGGAAGCAATTTATTTCGAGGAGTAAGATGCCTCCAGCATGATTTCCTAAACCATCTCAGGATTGGTTGAGATGTTGATTTTAATGGTTGGTAAAATATTAGCCATGTTCCCTTCTTCAAAGGCATCTAGTGTCAGAATGTGGTTCTTGAACCAGTCGACTTTCCCATGAATAAAATCCTCTGTTTCAACAGAAAACTGATCAGATAACGACACAAGTTCTTCGAGGAGGAAGAACAAGTGGTGTTGCATGTCATCCCAAGGGTATTTTTGGTGTGGTTAAGGATTCAAGTATCTCCTCGTCATTGCAAAAGCAACGGTGAGACAGATCTAATGGATTATCGGTGATCGAGGAGATAAGAGGATCTGTGGAACTAGACATCATGTAAATGGACATGGTGTCTGAAGATGGAGGTGGGTGGTGGACTTCTTTGATCAGAGTGATCTCAGATTCAAGGGAATGTTGTTGAAGGCTAGCTAGGGCCTTTCAAAACTCAAACAAGTCTTAATAGTGCTGAGAATAGTGTCCATACAATCCACAAAGGGCACAAGCATGGTTTTCCCTCAATGACTTGTTTCTCACTATTGGCCTGCTTGGGAGTTCAACCATAGGGATGTTTTTTGTTGTATCCATGGAATCCAAATGTGCATGGATCATGGGAATATTAGGGTAATTTTTAGTTGCATGACCTTGTTCTTCACAGATGGCATAAGGTGGGATCTATCGAGGTTCAGTTGTTGCTTTCACATTTTTTCCCTTGGCCCTTTTTGGGTGGGGTGGTGTGGCTGTGGGTGCAGTCATTTGTTTTTGTAGGCCGAGAGGAGGATGAGATTCAACCGCAATGGGTTGCACGGGGGTTAAGGTGACCTGGGGCATTGAATTTTGGGCCGGTGGATCTAGGTAACACATGGGAATCCCCAATGTGAAATTGGGTAAGTTTAAGGTAGCCATTACTAAATTACTCATGACAGCAGGTGAGGGAAATAGGAAGGGAATTGTGTGGAATGGGAGGTGTTAGCCCAAAAAATCTCTTAATGAGCTCTACATGACCTACACCACTCAAAGACATCTATGTATGACCCTCATTTGACCCGCACACCCTTGCTAAGGCTAAAAAATATGAAAAAGGATTAAAAACCCCTAAAAAGAACCAAAATAGCTCTCATAGGGGCAAAAACCTCCAAAAAGGCACTAAAACCACTCAAAGGAGCTTAAAACCCCCAAAGGAGCTAAGAATTTGGAAAAAGGGGCTGTTAACCCAAAAAATCCTTCACTAAGCTCTACATGGCCTACACCACCCAAGGACACCCATGATTGACCCTTGTAACACCCCATTAGACCCCCACACCCTCGAAAAGGCTTAAGAATGAAGAAAAGGGCTTAAAACCCCCAAAAAGGAGCCCAAAAAACTCTCCTAAGGGCTAAATCCTCCAAAATGGGGCTAAAACCCCTCAAAGAAGCCTAAAACCCTAAAAGGAGCTAAAGTTAGGGCGAAAGGGGCCAAAATCCCAAAAAAGGGGCTAAAGCCCGAACCAAGGGCTTAAAACCCTAAAACCCCAAAAGAAAGATATAAAAGGAGGGTGGGGGGTCACTCTCAAAACACTTCTCCCTTGCATACTATTATCTTTCCCATGGATGCCTTGAGACCCTTTGTCTCTCAAGCCACCCACACTCCCTCTCCTCCATCTCCATTGAGCCATAGCTCCCCCATCCAAGAGAGGTGCTTCTTCAAGCCAGGGCATGGTGGCCCAATTCCATCAAAGAGAAGGTATACCAATGTTGTTTCTTGCATTTGCTTTAGTATTTTATAGTTTTTTCTAACCCATTTTTGTTGACAAGTTTGTTTATAACATGTTTTTGTAGGTATTTTGTTTCTAATAGTTGTTTGCAGGTAGCCAAGGCGAAGCCCTAACCTTGTTTGCAGAGGGGCTCACGGCCATAATCTTTATTTTTCTTTGCTTTCTATATGTTCTATTTTTCTTTCTACATTTTCCACACACAGGAACCTACCCTTCCATCCTATAGATGTAAGGGAGCCATTCCTACCCTTGTAGCAAGGAGAAATCCCTGCCACATGGGCTAAAGCCCTAACTAGGGGCTTAAAACCCTAAATCTCTAAGAAAAAGTATAAATAGAGGGGTGGGGGTCACTCTCAAAACACTCCTCTCCATATTGTTATGTTTCCTATGTGAGTACCTTGAGACCATTTGCCTCTCAAGCCATTCATCCTCCCTCTCCTCCATTTCTCCACAAGCTAAGCTTCCATCCCATAGAGAGAGGTGCTTCCACAAGCTAGGGCATGGTGGCCCATTTCCACCCAAACAGAAGGTATATTTATGTTTTCTTTCATGTTTATTATAGTTTTCTAACCTATTTTGCTTGTAGGCTTGTTGTTTAATGTTTTTTTTACAGGTTTTCCAATGACTCCTTGCAGCCATATTCTTGTTTGCTAACCATTTCATGCAGGGTTTTGTAGTGTAGTTTCAATATTGTTTTGCAGGTTTTTTCTTCCACCTAAGAGGAACCCTACCCTTCCGTCCTATACGAAAGGGAGATATTCCTACCTGTAGCAAGGGAGAAATCCCTACTACAGAACTGGAGACCATACCAGGTTGATCCCACAGGATCCTTGGATTTTATTTTCAAGTTTCTGTTTTCATTTCTGTTTTATTAACCCAGTTTCAATTTATATTAAATCCAGTTTAGATATTTACTTTTCTACATTTACGTTCATAGCCGAGCCTCCTTAAGGCCAAACCGAGCCCCTTCGGCCACAGTACAAGTTACTGTCGGTTGTTCCCAGCTTAGGTTTTTTAAATTTTTTAGTTTTTGGGACAGAACGCTCATATAGGGCCGAAAAGAGAGACCCAATCGCCTATTTAGGCCTAAAAAGCATGACCTAAAAAAAATAAATGAACAAATAACTTTTTTTCAGCCAAGTCGTGGATTCAGGCCCTAAAGGTGTGACCCAGTCGCTCATTTGGGCCCAAAAATTGCGACTTCACTCCTAGGAGCCTGATCGCTCCTGTTTTCAATTTCTGAGCGACCCCCTCACCATATTTTCCCCAAAAATGGAAATCTGTCTCTCAGATTCATTTTTTTAAGCTATTTGGACTTTCAGTGCGGCTCAGCCGCCTCTGTCCAACAATCTGTTTTCATTTCATACAATCTGTGTAAATAAATGATAAATTTAACTAGTTAATGGTATAATGAATCTATTTAAGGATTGAATAAAATCAATGTAAGTTAAATTTCAGTTCTTAATTGGAAATTAACACCTTTCCTAGCCCTTCCTCCTCTACCCAGTCATCACCCTTCGGGGTATTCTGGGATAAGACGAAGGGTGAAGCTCATATAGTAGGAGGCACTTCATTTGTAATTTTTTGAGACCACTAAAAATAGGTGACTTGGAAGGTAGAGGGGGTGGTAGCCCTAGGGGGCCTCACAGCATTCACGTCCTCCCTGTTGACTGACCTTGCACTCGGAGAGTGACCTGAGGATCTATGTATGGGCTTAGTCTCATTGTATTGAGAGCCCAACACTCTTTTCTAGTTGAAGAGAAATACAGGTGTAAGGCAGTCACCTAGTAAGTCTACCATAATTCAGATTCATGTGTGGCATGTTTTAAATTTCTATTCACAATTTACTGCTTTCATAAGAAACTTACCCATGTTATAAGTTATTCGACAAAATATTCATAAACCATACAAACATCCATCAAGTGTAATAGAAATAAAATGGACATGCACACAAATAATACCAAATAAAACAACCAAACTCAGTTCATGGCGTTGAGCCATCCACTAAAATTTATTAATTTACATTAATTCAAACACTTACAGTCCTTGAGGAGATAAGTCCCTGGCTACCTTAACTATGGGAAGTACTTGGGCTCAGCTCAGAAACTCATTGTGAGGAGTATCACGGGAACCCCAAAGTAGCTGGCCACTGAGAGGAATCTCCAAGCAAAATAGGAAACAACCCTTATCAATTGACTAGCACTCCCATGAGGAAAAATCCAAGCGTTGTCTCCTAGTAGTATTGGTGGCCGAGTGACCACCTGAAAGCCAATAGGAAGCCACTAAAACTGGGGTCCAGAATGTCACTACCTGATTTCACCACCTGATCTACCAACCAGACACAATTGATCCCCCATTCTCTTCCTCACGTCTAAGAGGCGATCCACGACAGTTTGGGTCCTTGAACCAACACCGTTGAGACTATTCTCATTGACCCTCGACACCATTAGAAGGCCACATATCCTCTAATTCAAACTTAGAATCATATCAATCTGAGCTAGATATACACACTGCACCATCTAGCCCCATGGCTGGTGCAAATCTGGATCCACTTTCCAGCTTGGTGATTGGTAGTGGACCCATGTCCATACCTCACACCACCACCAGCAACCCTACGGGTGGTCCTAGCACTTTCATGCAGACTGTCCTAACTTACCTGTTAGAATAATCAACCCATAGTTTACCCACTTAGACATTAATTTAATTATTTTTGTCTTATTAGCCTAGTTCATGTGTCCCACCTTGTGCAAGTTGTCTTTTACCTATCCATAGTGGTAAAACTTGCCTTATTTGACTCATGTAGCACATGGGAAAGCCCAAGGAATCAAATCTACTTTATTCCTAGCCTCCTAGGTTCCCTTCCACTTTTTCTGCTTTATTCCCTGTTTTTTCAGTGTTTTAAGGCAAATGGAAAAGCTAGACTAGGTGAGGTGAACTAGTTTTTTGTCCTCTTCATCCTCCACTCTCTTCTCCTTGAAAAAGCATGTATGAGATGCCATTTCACCACTCTTTAGCTTTCCTAATCCATTTTTCCAATTCGTGAGCTCCATGATAGATTTGGGATCAACTTTTTACACCTATGGGGGATTTGCTTATTTTTGGTAAGCCTGCTTTATGATAGATTCGAATTGATCCTCATGCATTTGAATCCTTGATGTATTTTATTTATTCAGAAACCTATTATGTTACAAGGTTGGCTATTGTACACTGATTTAATACTGTTTAGTGTTCAGCTCCAATTTCAGTCTCTTTTGTGAGTGATTTTGCATGATCAATTGTTAATTGTTGTGAGTAAAATTAATCTATCACCTGGTTCAATTCCCACATGGCATCAAAGCCATTCTAGATTGATTTCTCTCCTTCAAAATTGTTTTACAGGTCTGACATCAGTGACTGGGATCCTTCTACTGACAGTCGGGACAGATTTTCTAAGCTATGGATCAATCACAGAAAACTATCTTGAGTCCCTTCAATTTATTTGAATCGAAAGCAGAGATGGAGATACTGTTGAGAGTGAAATTCCTCTATAGGTTTACTATGGAAATAGAAGCAAATCCCAATGCAACTGCAAAGAAGATAAAATGGCACAACAGGAGGGATGAGGCCTATGGTCTCCTGTGTCTGAGTATTTCCAGAGACCTCCTTTTCCATCTTGATGGATTGACATCACCGAATGAAGTATGGGAGAAGCTTGCTGATATTTTTGGAAAGAAAGATGAGATGAGGGGACATCAAATCAAAAATGAGCTGATTTCTCTGAGTCCAAATAGCTTTGAATCCCTGCAGCTATATTTCTCCAAGTTCAAAGCACTAGTTTTGCAATTGAAACAGTGTGGGATCAAAAAGAAATATGATCAGCTCATCCTAGCCATCCTCTTGAATCTAGGCCCTGACTATTCAGTGTTTGTTTTGACCTTCTATGCCACAAAACTAACAGCTCAAACCTGGAAGATGCCTAGCCTTGCAGATTTCATGGAATCTCTCACACAAGAACAAGACAAGCTGGTGATGATGGGCACCATCAAACCATCCAAAGATCAAGCTCTGATTGCTGGAGATTTGAAGGTGGATTCAAAAAGAAAAAATAAATCTAAAAAGACACCTAAGCAAAAGAGAGACAAGAAACAGTCTCCAGAGGAGCCACAAGGTTCCAAGAAGAACTACCAGAAGAAGAAAAACAAAGGTGAAATGAGCAAGTGCGCATACTGCAATAAGGGAAATCACACTGAAAGCTCTTATATGAAGAAGCAAATAGACATGCTGACCCAACTCCTGGAGAAGAATGGCATCTCCCTTCTAGACAGCTCAAAGAAGAGAGAAGGAGGATCAAGTTCAGATGACAGAGAGAGAGTTCATGCATTGGTTGTTGGCACATCAAGCTCACCCAGTTTTATTGATTCTAGAGATTCAAGACACATGGTTTCTACCAGGAGGCCTTCTCCTCACTTGACATGTCGAAAGGACCACCTATAGTACCGGGAGATGACTCTCTCACTAAAAGTTTGGGCAAAGGGAGGATTGATCTTGATCATGGTCAATTCAGCAATGTCTTGTATGTTCCTGGTCTTACCTCCAACCTCTTGTCAGTGTACCAGATGACCCACAATGGGTCTCTTAAGAAATTCATATTCTCCCCTGATGAAGTTGATATCATAGATATCTCAAGTGGTAGAGTCATTGCAAAAGGAGTTGCAAATCATGCTCAAAAGGTATACATGTTCTCACACTTCCTACCCTACTCAAACCCCTCTGCTCTTCTGATTCATGCTAATGAAGCCAGCAAGATTTGGCATGAAATGTCTGGCCACCTAAACTACAAATATATTTCTGATCTTAGTGAAAAAGAGATGGTCATAGGGTTTCCCAAGATAAAATTTTCCAAAGGAATCTGCCAAGGTTGTATCCTAGGAAAACACCCAGAGCACAAATTTGAGAGAGCTAGTCATGAGAGAACCTCTGCACCCCTCGAGCTGATCCCAAGTGATGTTTCTATACCATTCCCTCATATGTCCATGATTCAGGACAAATATGCATTGACTTTTATTGATGACTTTTCCAGGTATTGCTGGGTTTACTTCCCAAAACACAAATCCGAATTTTTTGGCCTCTTCAAAGCCTTTAAGGCTTTGGTTGAAAACCAGTCTGGGAGGAAACTCAAGGTCCTCAGATATGACAATGGTGGTGAGTATGTCAAGTCTAATTTTATTAATTATTGTGCAGATGCAAGTATTCAGATGCAACATTATATCCCTTACACACCATAGCAAAATGGTGTTGCTGAGGGGAAGAACAGATCACTGAAGGAGATGGCAACATGCATGATGGAGGCCAAAAATTTTCCACCAAAGTACTGGGCCAAAGCTATCAACTGTGCAGCCTATATTCAGAATAGGGTGCCTCATAAATAGCTTGATGGTATGACTCCCTTTGAAGCATGGAGTGGGCACAAGCCAGATGTGACCCATTTCAGGATTTTTGGCTCAAAAGCTTGGGCTAGAATTCCAACAGAGAAGAGGAAGGCTTTTCAGCCCCAAAGCCAAGAGTGTCTTTTTGTTGGATACTCTGAAGATTCAAAAGGGTACAATATGATAAATTTGATCACAAACAAATCCTTCATTGAAAGGTGTGTTCAGTTTGAAGAAGAACCCCTTGCAGCAGTGGAAGTTGGAGAAGCCTCTTCTCCACCTGAACCTCAGGAAGTAAGTAAAGAGTTTGTTGAACATGATGATTCTGATTTTTCTGATGGATATGAGTTTATTACAGACCCTAAAAACCCTACAAGTCCAAAAATGAACAGCCAAGACACTACATGCAGCAGGAGAGCTAGCTGGGGATCCCAATGACCCAAGGAGGACTACATCTCAATTTGAGAGTGGTATGTGCATGAAGGATCCTATGTTTGCTGAAAAATGCTATTTTATGGTGGATTCTGATCCTCAAACATATGAAGAAGAAGCATTAGATCCAATATGGCAAACAGCCATGAAGGAGGAGTTCAGCTCACTCCAGAAGAGCAACACATGGGAGCTAGTGGATCTTCCTCCAGGGAGAAAGTTAGTCCAATGTAAGTGGGTCTATAAGAAAAAAATTTCTGCTGATGGTTCACCACTAAAGTACAAGGCCATATTGGTAGCCAATGGATACTCACAATTTCATGGCATAGATTACAATGAGACCTTTTCCCCATTGGCAAAGATGGATTCCATCAGGCTAGCTCTAGCCATTGCAGCCTCAAGGCAATGGGAGGTACATCACATGGATGTAAAATGTGCCTTCCTGAATGGATATCTCACTAAGGAGATATATATGCAGCAGCCTCAAGGTTTTTATACTAACCCTTCTCTTGTGTGCAGGTTGAGAAAGTCATTGTATGGGCTAAAGCAAGCCCCCAGGGCTTGGTATTCCAAGATCGATAGCTTCTTGCTATCACTGAATTTCGTTTGGTGCAAATCAGATCCAAATGTCTATTTGAATTTAGTTAATGGTTCATTAATGATCATTTTGTTATATGTTTATGATCTCCTCATTACAGGAAGCTCAAAGGCTGAGATTGCTTCCTTAAAGGGTGCTATGAACCAAGCCTTCTCCATGACAGATTTGGGGCTCTTAAGTCAATTTTTTGGGCTTGAGATTGCTCAAACCAAATCTGGAATCAAGGTGAACCAGTCCAAATATGCCTTGGACTTTCTGAACAAATTCAGAATGAAGGATTGCAAAGCAAGCAAAACTCCTTTCCTTTCAGGAGTGAAGCTGGAAGAAGCTGATTCTTCACCTATGGTAAACAATACACTGTATAGGCAATTGATTGGATGTTTGCTGTATCTGACACATACTAGACCTGATATTTGTTATGCAGTAAGTGTGGCTTCTAGATACATGGATCAGCCTCATGAGATCCATTGGAAAGAAGCCAAAAGGATCCTTAACTTTGTTCAGGGAACAAGGACACATGGGATCTTCTACAAAGCAAAATCTGATCTTGATTTGATTGGATTTACTGACAGTGATTGGGAAGGTGATAACACAGATAGAAACTCCACATCAGGATATGTGTTCATGCTTGCAGAAGGGCCAATCAGCTGGTCAAGCAAGAAACAGATTTCCATTGCACTCTCATCTACAGAAGCAGAGTACAGAGGAGTTGTTAATGCAGCAACTCAATGTTTATGGTTGCAGGGTTTACTTGGAGAGTGTGGCTTTGAACTAGAGTACTCAACTACCATCTACTATGATAACCAAAGTACCATTAGAATATGCAAAGATCCAGTTCAGAAGCAGAGAACCAGACACATTGAGATCCATATGCACTACATCAGAGAGCTTGTGCATGATGGCACCATTCACCTACTCTTCTGTTCATCTTCAGAACAAGTAGCTAATATCTTCACCAAATAATTTTGTGAGAATACCTTCAGCAATCTCAAATCACTGCTGGGGATTGTTGATGATGCTGTGAAGCATGAGTGAAGACAAGATTCCAAAATTTTGTTTTACAGTCCATGTTTAAGGGAGGATTTTCCCAAGTTGGTTTTGCCTCTTTCCTTGTTTAAATGGACATGCAATATGTAAAAGGGTGACTAAGACTTGTTGCTAGGCCCTATAATTTTCTGATATATTACTCATAATTCAGGCTTAAGGGGGGGTGTTAGAATAATCAACCCATAGTT
>LPNX010228228.1:224193-312716 GCA_001517045.1 Pseudotsuga menziesii
CCTTTCCTTATTTGACTCATGTAGCACATGGGAAATCCCAAAGAATCAAATCTTATTTATTCCTGGCCTCCTAGTTGCCCTTCTGCTTTTTCTGCTTTTTCAGTGTTTTAAGGAAAATGGAAAAGCTAGACTAGCTGAGGTGAACTAGTTTTTTGTCCTCTTCATCCTCCACTCTTTTTTCCTTGAAAAAACATGTATGAGCTGCCATTTCACCACTCTTTATCTTGCCTAAGCCATTTTTCCAATTCGTGAGCTCCATGACAGATTTGGGATCAGCTTTTTACACCTATGGGGGATTTGCTTATTTTTGGTAAGCCTGCTTTATGCTAGATTCGAATTGCTCCTCATGCATTCGAATCCCTGATGTATTTTATTTATTCAGAAACCTATTCTGTTATAGGGTTGGGTATTGTACACTGAGTTAATGCAGTTTAGTGTTTAGCTTCAATTTCAGTCTCTTTTGTGAGTGATTTTGCATGATCAATTGTTAATTGTTGTGAGTAAAATTACTCTATGACCTGGTTCAGTTCCCACATTACCCACCTCCACATGCACCCACCAGTCAAAATGTCCCACCTATCATACATGGGGGTAGTGGTACCTCCTCTCACATTGTCCCTCCTGTCATACTTGGGGGCAGTTGCCTTTTTGCTCACATTATCCCACTTACCATACCTAGGGTAGTGGCCCATCCACAATTGTCCCACAAGTACCCCCATTTGTGCAGGTACATCATGTTCCTATAAACCCCACCACCATTGCTGGTCCATCACACATCAACTTTGGGTCAAACCTTCCTTTCATGGCATTCCTCAACCTGCCTGACTTGGCTAGGTTAACCAATGACCCCATCTGTCATCAAAACGTTTGGCTTCCCATGCCAACCAAACTCCCCTCATACATCCCTAAGTTTGAAGACAAGGTAGGGGAATGCCCCCAAAACCACATAATGATGTTTCACCTATGGTGCTCATCAAACAACATCATATACAACTCGATCAGACTCAGGCTATTCCAACGCACCCTCACACGTGCTACAGCCAAATGGTACATTGAGCTACCTCAATCCAAATACCTATATTTTAACTCCTTGGCTTTCATGTTCCTGTAGTATTTCCAAATCCCCTTTAGATATGACAAAGGAGTGGAAATCTTGCTATCTTTCCATCAAAACACTGCGACCCACATCACCGACCACATCCATGAGTGGAGGCGACATCACAACTTATGCAAGATCAAGCTTGATTACAAGATCTTCCTAGATTGGTTCCTAAGAATTTTTCTACCACCTATAGCAAAGGACGTCACATATGAACATCCCCAATTCGAAGAGGAGGCCATATTGAAAGCCCAACAGTTTGATTTGGTTTATGCTCAGTCTAGATACCTGTATACCATCATTCCAGATGCTCCACGTGTGGGCACTTCCTATCGTGATGCACGAGGGCATCCCATGCTGTAGATGGCATTATAGGATTTGTCTCCCATCACTCACAACACCATGCAACACTGACTATGATTCCACCACACCGAAGCAACACCCCTAGTATTTCCCACCCAAATCAAGCTCTTGACTACTCAAGGATGATGTCTCATTCTGGAGCCACAACCTCCTATGCACAACCCGCACCACAACAACATGCCTATGCACCAAATTGACCAACACAACAATATTCAGGAAAAATACCTGAATTTATAGCCCCCTCAGCTCCTCCAATCTACTATGTACCACCTATGCAAGCCTCTCCAACCCCCATCCTAGCTCCGCCACCACCCTTGGGAGAATTTTTTGCTCAACAATATCATCCCAACCAACCAGCCCCCAACAACCAACAATGGCAAGGTAGAAATAACTGAGCTAGGAACCGGGGTAACAACCATCCACAAGGAGGCAGCCAACAGCTGAACCCTCCCAAAAATGGCACCAATCCACTAGCTAAAAATAGCCAACATCCTAACCCACCTAGATGCAATGCTCTGTTATGCACAAATCAACCGTGCAAACTATGTGACATCTACATGCACTATAAGCATGAGTGCCCCTTCCTGCGTCGCACCAAGCAGGTTCTTCAGAACAAAGCTCAACACAGTACCAATGCAATAGTCCCAACTCAACCCAACCCAACCCATGGTGCTCCAGAATGCGTTACCACTCCAAGGGTTGGTATCAACTACACCCATGCCCCCACCTACCCTCGCAGCCCTGCCTATAGAGACAAGGGTTCGTCACCTTCTATCCATGACAACCGATGAGGTCAACTTGTAGGCTAGGTGAAACCAATATGGGTCCACTATCAAAACTGTTGACCCATCAACGACATCCACATCCAAAGCCACCAACATACCTCTTCACTTACCCCCTTTTCCCCCATGCCCCCCATACGAGGGGTGGCCAACAATGCCACAGCTAGAGCTGCTGTGAGCTATAGCATCGTGGATGACTTGGACCAAACACCTATGGCATGTCTGCCCTTGAGGTTCTCAAAATGTGCCCATCTGCACTAGGTGCGGTGGACCCCTGGGATTCCATATTGATCACATTCGATTTGGATCAAGGAGAACCCATAATGCCATCCACCATCGCCTTCCAAATTTAGGTCTCAATCCATAATTTGGCTGTCCATCGATGCATTGTCGAAAAAGGGGCATCCACTTATGTGATGTCAACATTTTTCTGGTAGAAACTTGGGTCCCCTACCCTTCAACCATCTACCACTACAATCCCCGCCTATGATAGCCACCTCACCACAGCCCAAGGCATCCTTCAGCATGTCCCCATCACTTTAGCAGGGAAGACAGTCCTAATTTACATAGAGATGGTCAATGCACAATAGGACTATAACCTACTCTTGGGATGAAGTTATATGTACACCATGAGAGCCATAGAATCAACTGTTTTCCATCTCATGATGTTCCCTCACGAAGGGAAAATCATGACGGTTGATCAACTGACTTATCATGATCTACAAGGGATAACTGTACCAGCCAATGTTATCCCTATGATCAACACCATTGATCCACAATCGCTAACCGCACCTGCCAATGTTATCCCTATGGTCAACACCATGGTTGACAACATACTAGACACCCCATTGTTGAATGTGGGACCTGGGTTGTTTTTCAATACCACAATAATGGCTTCCTTCCCCTTAGTGTCACCACCACCAACACCAAATGAGAGTGTGGATTTGTTCATGGTCTCATCCAGCACTGCTGCACCCAAACATCAACCACAGTGGTAGTACCAACCGCAACCACAACACCATCTGCAACCATAACACCATCGGTAGCCACAGCATCATCCAGAGCCACAACATCATCCGCAGCTACCACCACAACCTCATCCCCACATGCAACCATCAGGGAGTTATCTGGGCTCCTCCCTATTCCACACAATTCCCTTCCTCTTTCCCCTGCTTGGTGTCATGAGTAAGCCAGTAATGGCTACCTTAAACTTACCCACTTTCACATTGGGGATTCCTGCATGGTACCTTGATCCACTAGCCCAACCTCCACTACCCTAGGTAGTCTTAACCCCAGTACAACCCATTGTGGTTGAATCTCATCCTCCACTCGGACCGCAAAAACCAACCACCACACTCGCACCACACCACCTCACCCCAAAAGGGCAAGGGAAAACACATGAAAGCTACTATTGAACCTTGAAAGATCCCACCTTGTGTCGTCTGTGAAGAACAGGGACATCCAACCCAAAATTGCCCTAAGATTCCCATAATCCGCACACATTTGGATGCCATGGATACAATGGAATATCCCCCCATGGTTGAACTCCCAAGCGGGAAAATAGTGAGAAACAAGTCATTGAGAACAAACCATGCTTGCAACCTCTATGGATTGTATGGACACTATTCTCACCACTGCTAGGACTTGTATGAGTTTCAAACAGCTCTAGCCAACCTTTCACAACATTCCCTTGAATCTGAGATCACTCTGATCGAATAAATCCATCCCCCACCTCCTTTTTCAGACACCATGTCCATTTACATGATGTCCAGTTCTATAGACCCTCTTGTCTCCACCATCACCGACAGTCCGTCAGACATGACTCTTTGTTGCTTCCGCAACGATGAGGAGATACTTGAAGTCTTAACCACCTTGGAATACCCATGGGATGACATGCACCATCGCTCATTCTTCCTCCCCGAAGAGTTTGTGTCGCAGTCTGACTAGTTTTCC
This sequence comes from Pseudotsuga menziesii, assembly GCA_001517045.1. Lineage (NCBI taxonomy): Eukaryota > Viridiplantae > Streptophyta > Pinopsida > Pinales > Pinaceae > Pseudotsuga > Pseudotsuga menziesii. The sequence goes on from LPNX010228228.1 coordinate 228,391, forward strand.
ATGGAAACCAAAGATTTCATTCATGGGAAAGTCGACTGGTTCAAAAATCCCATTCTGGAACCAGATGACTTTGAAGAAGGGAACATGGCCAACATCTCACCAACCATCAAAATAAACATCTCAACCAATATTGAGGTTGTAAAAGAAATCATGCTAGGGGCATCTTGCTCCCTGGAAGAAGTTGCTACCTACAAAGCCCTCTTCCAAGAATTCCATGACATCTTTTCTTGGTCCTACACTGAAATGCTCGAGTTGGATCCATCCATTGTGGAACAACACATTGACACATGGCCCAATGTAGCCCCCGTACGTGAAAAGTAATGGCCCATCCATCCCTCCAAAGTTTCCTCAGTTAAATCTGAAATAGAGAAGCTGCGCACAGCCAACTTCATTTACCCCATTGCGTACACCACTTGGGTTTCAAATCCTTTTTCTGTGAATAAAAAACAGGGTACCATCTGCGTTTGCACAGACTTCCACGATCTAAATTGGGCGTGTCCCAAAGACAGCTTCCCAACACCCTTCATCGATCAAATTATCGATGCATGTGCTGGAAATGAGGTCTTTTCCTTCATGGACGGATTTTCCCGATATAACCAAATTCATATCCAGAAAAAAGATCATTACAAGACTGCATTCACAACCCCGTGGGCCACATTCTCCTATCGAATAATGCCCTTTGAGCTGAAGAACACTGGAGCCACCTTCCAACATGCCATGAAATATTGTTTCCATGACCTCGTCCACATCATATTTGTCTACCTAGACGATCTTCTCGCTCAATCACAAAAACGAGCACAACATATAGATGACTTGCGGGAAGTATTTTTTCGATGTCATAAGTACAAAATTCGGTTGAACCCCCTAAAGTACATTTTTTCTGTCTGAACAAGCTTGTAGCAGGGATTTCTTCCTTGCTACAGGGAAAGAATGGCTACCTTCCATCTATAGGACAAAAGGATAGGTTCCTGGTGGTGGATGCAGAAAATAAAACAGAAATGAAAGCGAACAGAAATGAAGAACAATAAAGAAAGAACCCCTCTGCAAGCAAGGTTAGGGTTTAGCTCCAATACCTTGCAAGAACATGTTAGAAAACTTGCAAATAAACAATGGAAACCTGCAAGCAAATATGGCTTAGATAAAACTAAGTAAACAAGACAAAATAAACATTATACCTTCATTTGGTGGAATGGGCCACCATGCCCTATCTAGGAGAAGCACCTCTCTCTCTTGGCAATAGGGCAGCTATGGCTCAATGTGAGGATGGATGAGAGGGAGTGTGGATGGCTTGAGAGACAAATGGTCTCAAGGCATCCACTTAGGTAGCATAAGAGTATGCAAGGGAGACATATTTTGAGTGACCCCCACCCCTCTATTTATAGCTTTTTTAGGGTTCTAAGCCCCTAGTCAGGGCTTTAGCCCCTTTTTTGGCTTTTAGCCCCTTCCGCTCAAACTTTAGCTTCTTTTAGGGTTTTAGGCTCCTTTGAGGGGTTTTAGCCCCTTTTTGGAGGTTTTAGCCCCTATGAGAGCTATTAGGCTCTTTTTAGGGGTTTTTAAGCCCTTTTTCTTGTTTTTAAGCCTTCTTGAGGGTGTGGGGGTCAAATGGGGTCAAATGAGGGTTGTGCATGGGTGTCCTTGGGTGGTGTAGGCCATGTAGAGCTGAGTGAGGGATTTTTTGGGTTAACAAATTACCCCCTGATGTGTGAGGGTAGAAGCTCATTGTATGGCCGACGGACATGATAGGATTTTCTATGGAGAGGTGGTGCTTCCTGGGCTGGGGTATGGTGGCTTTTGGTTTTTGTATTAATATGGTTCCCATCAATGGGTGAGATACAAATAATGTGTGACATGTATATGGACAAGGCAGGCATTCCCATGATCATAACACTGTCAAAAGAATAATCTGATCTATGCTCTATAATACAAGAGTCGATCATATACAACTGATGATACATAGTGTTTTCCTCAATGAGAGGCTGAATACAATACTGATCTGAAGAACTGCTACATTGGACCCATGGCATTCTCATGGAATGCTCAATTAGAGGAAATTTCAACTCAAAATGGGCCTTTTAACTTTAACTCAAATTACATGTCATCATGTGTTAGCCAATGAAATTGCTTTAAATTTGAAATACCGTATAGGTCTTAAACACTTTTTAATATAAATTTGGGGATAGGTATCATAAAAAAAACCACTTTTTTGTTTGTATTTTCAACATATCTTCCCGTTTTTTTACTCAAATTTCAATCGGGAGAGCTCGTTGGATGTGGAATTAAATTTTGCATCCAACGAGCTCTCCCGATCGAAATTTGAGTAAAAACACAGGGAGATATGTCGAAAATACAAACAAAAAAGTAGTTTTTTTCTTTTCTTCCTCCAAAATTAATAACTATTATTTTATTAATTTTTTTTAGGAGGCCCATTTTGAGTTGAAATTTCCTCTAATATGATATCTTCATGACTTATAGCGTACTGGATTGGAACGTTACATAACTGTATGGACTTACTGATTGAGAGTCAGAGTCTCTGTGGTACAAGTATGTTGCATCAATCATAAATCTATATAGAAGCACTGCTGGGGCTTCTGAACACTATCTCCAACGCAACCTAAAAATCACAAGGGACATAACCTGTTTAGGTCCCTTGAATACACTCATCAATGTGCTAGAGTCAGGTGACATCCAAGGTCTTCAACCAAATACTGCACGGACCTATACCTTGTACGAATCTCAACGGTGCGATGATGTAGTCGGAGTCGAGCACGTGAGAAAAAACCATCCCGAGAGGCACTAAGGAATCCTCTCAAGTGGTCCAAGGAACTCATCAATGAGGTTAATGAAACCAAGATACAGGGACCTCTCGGTCTATCCTCTGGAATATGTGTGTTGTCGTCGATAGAGGGAGACCTTCCTGTGGTCAAGGCAATGGTGTTTCCTTGACCAAAATCACAAGGGAGATAACCGAAAGATGTGAGACAATCTGCGGACTGACCCACTGACTTGTGGTGGGGGAGGGAAAGAGTTGAACAGGGGTGGGGGGAGTGTAGTAGACTCAAACTTCCTTTGTTTAGAGTATGACTGCAGGGTGGACTAGGAATCGAATAAAACTGACTCATGGGAATGGGATCATAGCTGTAATACCAGCAATGTCACTGTAGATGGGAAATACTTCGGGGAGGTAGATACTTTTGGTATTGATAGGATCCAAGGAAGACACATTGTAAAGTACTTTGAACAAAGGTGACCCAAAGTGGGAATGCTGCCAAACTATTATCTGTGGAGGGGTGTCTAGAGACACTGTTGTGGTACGATCTCATGGAATTTTGGCGAGCCCGAGAAAGTAAATGCTCAATGGTGCTTTCAATTTTAGAGAGTCTAAAAGCATGAAGAAGACTCCAGTGGGGGCTCTTTTTCGTTGGTAGTCTCCTGTGGCTAAAAAAGGATAAAAGTATACATAGGAGAGCTCGCCCATCCTGTAGGGGATGAGAGACTTTTTTACCACTAGTAGTCCAATCAGGCCAGAAAAGGTTAAACCTATACTGACTGGATCGTCATACAGATAGTTTTACGAGCATGAACGAAACCAAGTTTTCTCGGTGATATTTTCTTGATGAGAAGGCTGGACAAGAGCTTAATGACAACCCATGGTGATATTTTTCATAAAGTGTGGCCCCTCTACCCGAGAAAGCATAAAAGTATGCAGAGGGGAATGGTATTGGCTTGAATATGCCAAGGCGGTCCTTTTCATTTGATGGTCTATATAGTCCACAAAAGGAGGTAAACGAGACGATGTAGATGCCCTTTCCTATACTTTAACGAGCGGGAAAGGAAGCATTTGCGCTCGGCAATCTTTTCATTCTTTTAGGAGTCAGAAAAGAGCTTAAAGGAAACTCTAGTATGGTCAATCGATTATGGTGGCACAGGCGGTGCCCCATGTCGAGACGGTGGAAAATGGTCCATATGTCATCCGCAAAGTATGGATGAAGCAAGTGGCTCTTAAACATACCAATACATGCATGGGATAGATCATGACAGAGGAACGTGAGCTGATGCGGCAGAGGCATGCACCGAGGTGGCTCTCGGAAAAAGGTCAGGAGAGTCATGTGTGAATTGTGGTGGATGGACTTGACTAAATGTGATGTGATTGCAATTCCAGAGTCAGTTATATGCCAAATGCATGCAAAGGAAATGATCTATTCTCTGAAAGATGGTCTGGTGATCCACATAAGGTGTGGTGGATGAAGTAGATGGCAGCTATATGCTTACAATAAAAATGATGTTCCTTATGGGAAGTGGCCCAAGAATCCGCATGAGTAATGGTAGGAAAGTGTGATGTAGGTATAGCTCTGCAAACACTTGCATCACCATGTTGTGGCTCATAAATCAAGGTAACTTCCACGGAACCTTCTCGAAATTTATTTGTTAAACATGAGACGATGGTCTCATAAGGAAATGGAAATTTGAGCCCAGAGGTGTGAGAGGTGTCTCGAACTGGTTCCAGATGACTTTGGATTAGCAGCTGATGGTGCTGCCCCTGACTTGTGCTAAAAAAAAATGTTGAAAAGAAATAAAAGAAAATGAAGCGACTCATTGGTGATGTTAAGCATAAAATCTCTTGAGGTAGAGCCTGTTACGGGGTTTCTCCAAGAGTTTTCCATCAGAGTCAATAAGGGTGTATGCCCCTTTTTTGAGGCAATGGTGGATGACGTATGGGCCATACCACATTGACTCGAAATTACCTTTTCCCAACTTATCATTGCGTTGGTCATAGACTAGAACCATATCACCTTCGCTGAAGGTGCCAGGGTGGACATGGGAGTCATAGTGGGCCTTTGACTATGTTTTTGCTGCTTCAATGGCTTGGAGGGCAGCTCGATGGTCTTTTATGGTTTGCTTGAGTTGGAGGATTCATTCTTATAAAGGTGAAGTATTGAGGAGGAGTTCTACCACGAGGCAGAGGGATGGGATTTGGCACTCTATAGGGAGTACTGATTCAACGCCATGTACTAGGTAGAAAGTAGTGAAACCGGTTGCAGTTTTTGTGGATGTGCGATAAGCCCATGGGGTGGAGAATAGCATGTGATGCCAATTGGTCTTATGGTTTCCCACCATCCTTTGGATCATTGTTTTGATGATTTTTTTGACTGCTTCAACTTGGTCGTTGCCCTAGGGGTAGTAGGAAGATGAGTACTAGTGTTCAAATTTCAACATGGTTGACAATTCATCCCATACAACGTCTTGAAAGTGTGCTCCATGGTCTGAGACTAATTGTTTAGGAACAACAAATCATGAAATAACATGGTTGAAGAAGAAGTGCACTGCTGTTTCACTTTTGCAATCAAATGTGGGAATGGACTCGGCCCACTTAGTGAAGTAATTGACATCCATAATGATGTATTTATGACCATTGGTCGAGACATGGTTGATTTTCATGAAGTCAATTTCCCATTTGCAGAAAGGCCCGACTGTGACTACGGGGTGTAACGGTGCAAGGGGGGTTCTTTCCTTTGGGGAAAAGCACTGACAGCTGCAACAATGCTTGACTACCTCTATGAAATCAACGAAGATCGAAGGCTAGAAATAGCCGGCGCACAAAATGTTGTAGGCCATTGCCATGCCTAAGAGGCTCCACTATGACAGTCGTTGAGGATGGTCTCGGCCTCATCATGGGTGAGGCAACGACATAGGATGGTATCGATGCCTTGATGATACAGAACATCTCCAATCAACAAGTGGTGAATGGCTTGATGTCGGATGCGTCACCTATCCTCATGATTTAAGTGTGCTACAAACTTCTGTGTTCATAAATAAAGAAGGATGTCCCCATACCATGGGTCTTCTGTGGATACGACGAATGGGAAATCATCAGGGAGATCATCCTTGGGGGGTGATGACATGGTTAATGGGGGAAGATCGTTCATGGACGTGGCCAACACGAGTGCCTTTGTGCTTTTTGGGGAAACAAACTCTAAGTTGAATTCTTGGAGGACGACTACCCACTTAGCTGCTCAACCTTGTAGAAGGCGGAAGCTTAAGAGATACCGCATAGGGTTTGAATTAGCCACTACATGAGTATGGTTTGAGATGATGTAGTGGTGCAACTTCTGAGCTAAAAAGATGACGGCAAGGGCGAATTTCCCCTCGGGTGAATATCGTAGTGGGGGCCCTGTTATCTTCTACTAATCTAGTCAATCACGTGCTCATGGCGAGCATCATCTTCTTGGACCAAGACTCCAGCAATGGCATTGTCTGAGGATGACACATAGAGAACGAAGTCTCGAGTGAATTCTGGTGCTAAGAGTAATGGTACAGAAGCCAGGGCTTGCTTGAGTGCATCAAATGATTCTTGTTCTTGCTGATCCCAAACAAAGGGGATTTTTGTGTGGAGCAGGCGAATGAATCCGTAAGCTTTTGTTGCATACTCTGGTACAAATCGGCGAAGGAAGTTGGGCTTGCCTTGGAGGTTCTGTAGTTGGTGTCGAGTTTTTGGGGAAGGAAGATCAAGGATAGCCTGAACTTTGAGGGGATCTACCATTATCCCTTTGTGGGATACGATGAATCCGAGTAGATGGCCTACTGGGACACAAAAAATGCACTTCAGGGGATTCAAGTGAATTTTGTACTTGCGGCAACGTAAAAAGACTTGTCGCAAGTCGTCTATATGTTGTGCTTGTTTTGGTGATCAAGTGGTAAGGTCATCCAGGTAGACCAAGATGATGTGAATTAAGTCATGGAAACAATATGTCATGGCACGCTAGAAGTTGGCTCCAGCATTTTTCAGGCCAAAGGGCATGACTTGATATGCAAACATGCCCCACGGGGTTGTTAATGTAGTCTTATAATGGTCTTCTTTCCAGATCTGGATCTGGTTATATCCGAAAAATCCATCCATGAAGGAAAAGACCTCTTGTCCGGCACATGCATCGATAATTTGATCAATGAAGGGTGTTGGGAAGTTGTCTTTGAGACACGCCCCATTGAGATCACGAAAGTCTGTGCAAACACGGATGGTACCCTATTTTTTATTCATAGGAATAGGATTAGAAACCCAAGTGGTGTAGGAAATGGGGTAAATGAAGTCACCTGTGTGCAGCTTCTCTATCTCGGTTTTGACCATGACCGCTTTGGAAGGATGGATAGGCCATTGCTTTTGGCATACAAGGGCCACATCAAGCCATGTGTTGATGTGGTGTTCCATGATGGATGGATCCAACCCGGGAATTTTAGTGTAAGACCAAGCAAAGATGTCACAGAATTAATGGAAGAGAGCTTTGCTGGCAGTGACTTTTTTCGGGGAGTAGGACACCCCTAGCATGATTTATTCAACAACCTTGAGATTGGTTGAGATATTGATTTTGATGGTTGGTGAGATGTTGTCCATGTTCCCTTCTTCGAAGGCATTTGGTGCCGAGATGGGGTCTTGAACCTGTCGACTTTCCCATGAATGAAATCCTTGGTTTCCACAGAAAATTGGTCAGACCGCGACACAAGTTCTTTGGGGAGGAAGAACGAGCGATGGTGCATGTCGTCCCATGGGTATTCCAGCACGGTTAAGGCTTCAAGTATCTCCTCATCATTGCGGAAGCAATGAAGACATGGGTCTGATGGACCGTCATTGGTGGTGGAGACAATAGGGTCAACAGAACTAGACATCATGTAAATGGACATGGTGTCCGAAGAAGGAGGTGGGGGGTGAACTTCTTCGATCAAGGTGATCTCAAATTCAAGGGAATGTTGATGAAGGTCAGCTAAAGCCATTCGAAACTCGGGCAAGTCTTAACAGTGGTGGGAATAGTGTCCATACAGTCTACAAAGGGAATAAGCATGGCTTGTTCTCAATGACTTGTTTCTTACTGTTGGCACACTTGGAAGCTCAACCACGGGGAGGTTTTGGGTTATATCCATGGCGTCCAAATGCAAGTGGATTATAGGAATCTCAGGGCAGTTCTAATTTGGAAGGCCCTGTTCTTTGCAGATGGCACAAGGCGGGATCTGTCGAGGTTCAGTGGTACCTTTTATGTGCTTTCCCCTGGCTCGTTTTGGGTGGGGCAGTGCGGGTGGGATGGTTGGGTTTTGCGGGCTGGGTGGAGAATGAGACTCGACCACAATGGGTTGCACGAGGGTTCAGAATACTTGGGGCATTGGTGGTTGAGTGGGTAGATCAAGATACCACACGGGAATTCCCAATGTAAAGTTGGGTAAGTTTAGGGTGGCCATTACTAGCTTACCCATGACACCAGGTAGGGGAAAGAGGAAGGGAATTGTATGGACTGGAGAGGATCCCAGATAACTCGCTGATAGTTGTATGTGGGGATGAGGTTGTGGTTGCAGCTGCACATAATTCTATGGATGTGGATGATGTTGTGGTTGCTGTTGATGTTGTGGCTGCGGATGGTGTTGTGGTTGCGGTTGGGGCTGCGGTTGCGGTTGTTTTTTGGGTGCAGTGGTGCTGGATGAGAGCATGCACAAGTCCACAATCTTGTTTGATGTCAGTGGTGGTGACACTAAGGGGAAAGGAGACATCATGATGGTATCAGCAAACAACCCAGGACCCATATTCAATAATGGGGAGGCTTGTATGTTGTCAACCATGGTGTTGGCTGCAGGGATAACATTGGAGTGTGTGGTCATCCCTTTCAAATTAATGGTGTTGATCGTAGGGATAACATTGGCGGGTGTCATTAGCCCTTGCGGATTATGATAAGTCAGTTGGTCAACTGTCATGATTTTCCCTTCATGGGGGAACATCATGAGAGGGAAGACAATCTTGTTTGATGTTAGTGGTGGTGACACTAAGGGGAAAGAAGACATCATGGTGGTATCAGCAAACAACCCAGGACCCACATTCAATAATGGGGAGGCTTGTATGTTGTCAACCATGGTGTTGGCCGCAGGGATAACATTGGAGTGTGTGGTCATCCCTTTCAAATTAATGGTGTTGATCGTAGGGATAACATTGGCAGGTGTCATTAGCCCTTGCGGATTATGATAAGTCAGTTGGTCAACTGTCATGATTTTCCCTTCGTGGGGGAACATAATGAGAGGGAAGATAGTTGATGCGACAACTCTCATGGCATACATATAAATTCTTCTGAGGAGAAGGTTATAGTACAATTGAGCATTGAAAACCTCTATGTCAATCAAAACTATCTTCTTGGCTAATGTGATGGGGACATGGGGGAGGATTCCTTGGGCTTTAATGGGATGGCCATCATAAGACTACATAGTTGTGGAGGATGGTTGCAGAATTGGGGATCCAAGTTTTTGCCACATGAGGGTAGACATAATGCACGTGGATTCCCCCTCATCCACTATGCACCATTGCACAACCAAATTTCATATAGACACTGGGATTTGAAAGGCAATGGTTGATGGCATTCGCAGTTCTCCATTCTCTATGTCAAATTTGATCGACTTGGAGTCAGAGGGGTCTACAGCCCCAAGGGTGGCTAGTAGGTCTTTCCGTTGTGTTGGGAAAGTTTTGAGTACCTCAAGAGCGGACATGGCGGTAGGTGTTTGGGCCAAATCATCCACGATGTTGTAGCTGACAACAGCACTAGCCGTGGCATTATTGGCAACCTAGCGTATGGGGCGGCATAGGAAAGGGGGTAACTGAAGAGGTGCATTGACTATTTAGATGTAAATGTCGTTGATGGGTTAGTGGGTTCAGTGTTGGTTCCATACTGATTTCGTCTAGTTTGTAGATTGACCTCTTTAGTTGTCATATCTAGCAGGTGGTGGACACTTGTTTCTGGCATGGGAGGTTCCCATGGAGCTTTGGGATTGGGTTGGGGAGGGGGTGCAGTTGCCACCAATCCTTGTACTGGTAATGGGTTTTGAAACACCATAAGAGGAGGTCCTTGGTGGTGTCAGGTTGGGTTGGGCTTGGTCCGTTGTCTTGGTGGCATGTTGAACCTCATTCCTAATTGCCTGCTTAGCGCGACCCATGAAGGGACACTTGAATGTGTAGTGCCCGTAGACCTCACAGAGTGTGCATGGTTGGTGTGTATGCAATGGGGCATCGCATATTGGTGCATTTGGTCATGGGGGACTTTTGTCTGGCCGGTTTGCCACGGCATTGTTGGGAGGTTTTGGATGTTGACTACCTCCCTGCAGTTGATTGTTGCCTTGGTTTTGGGGGTCGGTTATTCCTAGCTTAACCTTGTTGATTATTGGGGGCTGGCTAGTTGGGACGGTTTTGTTGTGTAAACACCTGCCCCAATGGAGTGGGTGGAGCAGGGGAGGGGGCTTGAACCGCTTGCACTGGTGGTGCATAGTAGATTTGGGTGGGTGGTGATGCCACAAATGTGGGAATTTTCCCTGTGTATTGCTGTGTTGTCCAAGCCAAGGACTGAGCCTGCTGCGGTGGTGCAGGTTGTGTGTAAGAAGTTGTGGCTCCAGACAGGGACATCATTCTTGCATAGTCCAAAGTTTGGTTTTAGTAGGAAACACTAGCAGTGTTTCCTGGTTGTGGTGGTACTGTAGGTGGTGTTGGATGGTGTTGTGGTTGGTGAGAGACCGAGCCTATGATGCCATCTATAGCATGGGAATCCCCCGGTGCATCCCGATAGGAGGTTCCTACATGGGGACCATCTGGAATGATGGTGTAAAGGTATCCAGACTGTGCATAAATCATATCAAACTATTGGTCTTTCAAGATGGCCTCCTCTTTGAATTGGGGATGTTTGGATGCAATATTCTTTGCTATAGGTGGTAGCAAAGTTTTAAGGAACCAATCTAGGAATATCCTATCATCAAGTTGGATCTTACACAAACTACGGCATCACCACCACTCATGGATGTGGTTAGTTATGTGGGTCGTAGTATTTTGGTGGCAAGATAACAAGATCTCCACCCCTTTGTCATATTTGATGAGGAGTTGGAAATATTGCAGGAACATGAAATCCAGGGAGTTGAAATATAGGTACTTGGCTTGTGGTAGCTCAATGTACTACTTGGCTACAGCACCTATGAGGGTGCGTTGGAATAGTCTTAGCCTGATCGAATCATCTACGATGTTGTTTGATGAGAACCATAGATGAAACGTCATGATGTCATTTTGGGGGCACTCCCCTGCCTTCCCTTCAAACTTGGGAATGTCTGAGGGAAGTTTGGTTGGCATGGGAGGCCAAAAGGTTTGATGGTGGATAAGTTCATTTATTAACCAAGCCAAATCAGGCAAGTTGAGACGTGCCATGAAAGGAAAATTTGACCCCAGGTTGATGTAAGATGGGGAAGCCATGGTGGTGGGATTTGTAGGTGCATAATGCACCTGCATAGCTGGGGGTACTTGTGGCACGATTGTGGATGGGCCAGTGCCCCCAAGTGTGGTGGGAGGGATAGTGTGGGTGAAAGGGCCACTGCCCCCATGTATGACAGGAGGGGCAGTGTAGGTGGAAGGGCCACTACCCCCATGTGTTGCAGGTGGGACAGCTTGACTAGTCAATATGGGTGGTGGGAGCTGACTTATGGCGGTTTGCATAGTTGTGCTGGGGCAACCTATAGGGTTGTTGGTGATAGTTTGTGGTGTGGAAATGGGTCCACTAGAAATTGCTATGCCAGAAAATGGATCTAGGTTTGCACCATCCATGGGGCTTGATGGTGCAGTGTGCAGATCTGGTTCAGACTGATATGGGTCTGAATCTCAATCAGAGGCTATGTGGCCTTCTAATGGTGTGGGAGGTCATCAAGAATGGTCTCAACAATGTCGGTTTAATGACTCAAACTATGGTGGTTCACTCTTAGGCATGAGGAATAGTGTAAGGGATCAATCGTGTCAAATTTGTATGTCAAACTGGTGGTAATGATTTTTGGACCCTGGTTTCAATGGCTTCCTATTGGCTGCAAGTGGTCACTCAGCCACCAAGACTACTAGAAGACATTGCTTGGCTTTTTCCTCATGGAAGTGCTACTCAATCGGTGGGGGTCATTTCCCATTTCGTTTGGCAATTCCTCTTAGCGGCCAACTACTTTGGGGTTCCCGTGGTACTCCTCACAATGAGTTTCTGGGCTGAGCCCAAGTACTTACCACGATTAAAGAAGTCAGGGACTTATGTCCTCAAAGACTACAGATTTTTAACTTAGTGTATATTGTAAATTTTACTAGCTCACTCAGCGTCATGAACTGAGCTGGGTTGATTTATATGGTATGGTGTGTATGTCTTTCGTTTTCCTGTTATATCTCGTGGCTGCTCAAATGGTTTATGAATATTCCATAGAGTTCATAATTATGTGAATGAAAGTAGTAAATAGTAATCAGAAAACTTTAGACATGTACCATTTGTGATCCTGAATTATGATAACCTGACTAAGTGACTACCTTGCACTTATGTTTCTCTTCAACTAGGAGAGGGTGCTGGGCTCTCAACACAATGGGACTAAGCCCATCCATATATCCACAGGTCACCATTCAGATGCAAGGTTGGTCAACAGGGAGGATGCTTAGCGCTGTGAGAAACCCTCCTTCTCTATCCCCTCTACCTTCCAAGTCTCCCATTTTTAATGGCTTTGAAAAATATTAAGTGAAGTGCCTATTACTATACGAGCTTTGCCCTTCGTATTATCCCAGAATACCCCGAAGGGTGATGACTGGGTAGAGGAGGAAGGGTTAGGCAAGTTGTTGATTTTAAGTATGTTTTAATCAGATTATGTTCATTAACCCATTAAGTATTAACTTACACTTTGATTTAATTAAGCTTTGTTTTGTAAATGAAATGGACATAGACAGAAATAAAAATAGAAATAAACACAGTTTGGATGGACAGATGTGGCTGAGCTGCACTGACAGTCCTTAACAATTAAAAATTGGATTTTGAGTGATAGATCACACTTTTTGGGTCAAATGTGGCGAGGGGGTCACCAAATTTTTCAAGAAACAGGTGAGGGGGTCGCTCAGATTTTGCAAACAGAAGTAGGCTGCCTTCTAGAAGGGGTTCGCACCTTTCAGGGATAAATAAGTGACCTGGTCACACCTGTGAGGCCAAAATGAGCGACCTGGTCCCCTTTATGGGCCCGATAAGAGCGACCTACTTCGAAAACTAAATTTTTTTTGACCTCGAGTTAGATCCGGCCGACAGTAACCTATACTGTGGCCAAATGGACTTGGATTTGCCTTGTGGAGGCTCGATAGTAACTAAAAATGTAAATAAACAAGAATCTAAGATATATTTTAAAAGAAAACTAAACTAGGGCAAAAACTGAACTAAAAATTGAAATTTTGAAAAAATAGACCGAGGGTTCCTGTGGGATCGACCTGGTATGGTTACCAGTTCTATAGTGGGGATTTATCCCTTGCTACAGGGAAGGAATGGCTACCTTCCCTCTATAAGATGGAAGGATAGGTTCCTGGTGGTGGATACAGAAAATAAAACAGAAATGAAAGCGAATAGAAATGAATAACAATAAAGAAAGAACCCCTCTACAAACAAGGTTAGGGTTTAGCTCTAATACCCTACAAGAACATGTTAGAAAACCTTCAAACAAATAATCGAAAACTGCAAGCAAACATGCATTAGAGGAAATTTCAACTCAAAATGGGCCTTTTAACTTTTATTCAAATTCCATGTCATCATGTGCTAGCCAATGAAATTGCTTTAAATTTGAAATACCGTATAGGTCTTAAACACTTTTTTAATATAAATTTGGGGATAGGTATCATAAAAAAAACTACTTTTTTTGTTTGTATTTTTGACATATCTCCCTGTGTTTTTACTCAAATTTCGATCGGGAGAGCTCGTTGGATGCGGAATTTAATTTCGCATCCAACGAGTACCCACTTGGCATACTTTTGATGGACCTCACTACCCCAAAAACAATAAATACCTGAAAAAATGGAATGATGACATCATCATTCCATTTTTTCAGGTATTTCTTGTTTTTGGGGTAGCTGAAAAAATGGAATGATGACATCATCATTCCATTTTTTCAGGTATTTCTTGTTTTTAGGGTAGCGAGGTCCGTCAAAAGTATGCCGAGTGGGTACTAGTTGGATGTAGAATTTAATTCCGCATCCAACGAGCTCTCCCGATCAAAATTTGAGTAAAAACACAGGGAGATATGTCAAAAATATAAACAAAAAAGTAGTTTTTTTCTTTTCTTCCTCCAAAATTAATAAATATTATTTTAACTATTATTTTATTAGTTCATTTTAGGAGGCCCATTTTGAGTTGAAATTTCCTCTAATGGGTTAGATAAAACTAAGTAAACAAGAAAAAATGAACATCATACCTTCATTTGGTGGAATGGGCCACCATGCCCTAGCTGGGAGAAGCACCTCTCTCTCTTGGCAATGGGGGAGCTATGGCTCAATGGGAGGATGGATGAGAGGGAGTGTGGATGGCTTGAAAGACAAATGGTCTCAAGGAATCCACTTGAGCAGCATAATGGTATGCAAGGGAGAAGTGTTTTGAGAGTGACCATAACCCCTATATTTATAGCTTTTTTAGGGTTCTAAGCCCCTGGTCAGGGCCTTAGCCCCTTTTTTTGGCTTTTAGCCCCTTTCGCTCAAACTTTAGCTTCTTTTAGGGTTTTAGGCTCCTTTGAGGGGTTTTAGCCCCTATGAGAGCTATTTAGGCTCTTTTTAGGGGTTTTAAAGCCCTTTTTCCTATTTTTAAGCCTTCTTGAGGGTGTGGGGGTCAAATCGAATCAAATGAGGGTCGTTCATTGGTGTCCTTGGGTGGTTTTGGCCATGTAGAGCTAAGTGAGGGATTTTTTAGGTTAACAAGGCCATCTGCTTAGGTTCATCATATCCCACAAAGGGATAATGGTGGACCCCCTCAAAGTTCAAGCTATCCTTGATATCCCTTCACCAAAAACTTGGCACCAACTGCAGAGCCTCCAAGGCAAGGCCAAATTTCTTCACCAATTTGTACCAGAGTATGCAACAAAAGCCCATAGATTCATATGCTTTCTCTGCACAAAAATCCCCTTTGTTTGGGATCAATAAGCATAGGAATCATTCAATGCACTTAAACAAGCCCTGGCTTCTGCACTATTACTCTTGGCACCATACTTCACCCAAGACTTCATTCTTTATGTGTCAGCCTCGGAGAATGCCATTGTGGGAGTCTTGGTCAAAGAAGACGATGCTCACCAGGAGCACATGATTTATTACATCAGCCAGAGGCTGATATGTCCCCCATTGTGATACTCACCCAAGGAGAAACTGGCCCTTGCTGTTGTATTCTCGGCTCAAAAGTTGTGCCACTTCATCATTGCAAACCATACCTGTGTAGTGGTCGATTCCAACCCAATGCGATACCTCCTGATCCATCGCATTCTACAATGTCCAACAACCAAATGGGTATTCATCCTCCAAGAATTCAACTTAGAGTTTGTTGCCCCAAAAAGCACAAAGGCACTCAAGATGGCTGTGCACATGACATATCTTCCCCCATTGACCATGTCACCGCCACCCAAGGATGACCTCCCCGATGATTTTATATTTGTTATATCCACGCAGGACCCATGATATGGGAACATCCTTCTATATTTATGAAAACAGAATTTCGTAGCTCACTTAAACCATGAGATACATCAAGCCGCTTGCCACCTTTTGATTGGAGATGTTCTATGTCATCGAGGCATCGATATCATTTTACATCAATGCCTCACCTACGATGAGGCTGAGACAATCCTTAACAACTGCCATAGTGGAGCCTGCGGAGGCCACCTTTCTGGTTTGGAAACTGCCGAGAATATTCTACGAGCTGGCTACTTCTAGCCTTCTATATTTGCTGATTGCATAGAGGTAGTCAAACATTGTCGCATTTGTCATCTCTTTGCCCCAAAGGAAAGAACCCCCCCTGCACCATTACACCCCGTAGTCATAGTCGGTCCCTTCTGCAAATGGGAAATCGACTTCATGACAATCAACCCTGCCTCAGCCAACAACCATAAATACATCATTATGGTGGTTGATTACTTCATTAAGTGGGTTGAGGCTGTAGCAGGGATTTCTCCTTACTACAGGGGTAGGAATGGCTCCCTTCCGTCTATAGGATGGAAGGGTAGGTTCCTGTATGGAAATGATGAAAATAAATGGACAGAAAGAGAAGAAACAGTCAGAATCCCCTCTACAAACAATGTTAGGGCTTGGCTCTGAGAACCTGCAAACAACTATTAGAGGCAATAAACCTGCAAAATATGTTAGAAATAAACATGGAAGAAGAGTATGAAAACTTGCAAACAAGCTATGGGTTAAACAAAAGCAAAGAAATGAAACAAAACACACAAGTATACCTCTTCTTTGGTGTAATGGGCCACCATGCCTTGGCTAGAGGAACCACCTTTCTATCTCACTCAGCAATGGAGGAGCTATGGCTCAATGGGGAAGATGAGTGGAAGAGAGGGGGATGTGGGTGGCTTTAGATTCAAAGGGTCTCAAGGCATCCATGGGCTACATAATAGTATGCAAGGGAAGAGTTGTTTGAGAGTGACCCCCACCCCTCCTTTTATATCTTTTTTGGGGATTTTTAGGGTTTTAAGCCCTTGGTCAGGGCTTTAGCCCATTTTTTGGGCTTTTATCCCCTTCCACCCTAAATTTAGCTCCTTTTAGGGTTTTAGGCTCCTTTGAGGGATTTTAGCCCCTTTTTGGAGGCTTTAGCCCCTAGGAGAGTTATTTAGGCTCCTTTCTGGGGTTTTTAAGCCCCTTCTCTCATTCTTAAGCTTTTTTGAGGGTGTGGGGGTCTAATGGGGTGATACGAAGGTCGTGCATGGGTGTCCTTGGGTGGTGTAGGCCATGTAGAGCTGAGTGAGGGATTTTTTGGGTTAACATATTATCCCCTAATGTGTGAGGGAAGGAGCTCATTATATGGCCAACAAACATCATAGGATTTGCTGCAGAGAGGTGCTGCTTTCGGGGCTGGGCCATGGTGGCTTTTCGCTTTTGTATTAATATGGTTCCCATCAATGGGTGAGATACAAATAATGTGTGACATGTATATGGATGAGGTGGGCATCCCCATGCTCATGATAATGTCAAAAGAATAATCTGACCTATACTCTAAAATACAAGATTCGATCATATACAACTAATAATACATAGTGGTTGCCTCAATGCGAGGATGAATACAATATTGATCTAAAGAACTGCTACATTGGACCCATCACATTCTCATGGAATTCTATTTCTTCATGACTGATAGCCTGCTAGATTTGGAATGGTACATAGCTGTATGTACTCACTGATGGAGAGTCAAAGTCTCTATGGTACAAGTATGATGCATCAATCATAAATCTATATAGAAGCGTTGTTGGGGCTTCTGAACACTGTCTCCAACACAACCCGAAAATCATAGGGGACATAACTTGTTTAGGTCCCTCAAATAGACTCATCAATGTGATAGAGTCAGGTGACATCTGGGGTCTTCAATCAAATAATGCATGGGCCAATACCCTGTACGAATCTCAACAGTGTGATGATGTAGCTGGAGTCGAACATGTGAGAAACAACCATCCCAAGAGGCACTAAGGACTCCTCTCAAGTGGTCCAAGGAACTCATCAATGAGGTTAATGAAACCAACATACATGGACCTCTGGGTCTATCCTCTATAATATGTGTGTTGTTGTCAATAGAGGGAGACTTGCCCCACGTTAAGGAAATGGTGTTTCCTTGACTAGAGGCGCGAGGGAGATAACCGAAAGGTGTGAGACAATCTGTGGATTGACCCACTGAATGAATTGGGGGGGGAATAGGGAGGGAAAGAATTAAACAGGGGTAGAGGGAGTGTGGTAGACTCAAACTTCCTTTGTTCAAAGTATGAGAGTAGGGCGGACCAGGCAGCAAATGAAACTGACTCATGGGAATGGGATCATAGCTGTAATACCAGGAATGTCACTATAGATGGGAAATACTTGGGGGAGGTGGACACTTTTGATGTTGATGGAGTCTAAAGAAGACACATTGTAGAGTACTCTGAAAAAAGGCTACCCAAAGTGGGAATGCTGCCAAGCTATTTTTTGTGGGGTGGTGTCTAGAGACACTGTTGTGGTACAATCTTGTGGATTTTTAGTGAGCCCGAGAAGGTAAATGCTTGATGGTGCTTTCAATTTTAGAGAGTCTGAAAGCATGAAGAAGACTCCAGTGGGGTATCTTTTTCATTGGTAGTCTCCTATTCCCAAAAAAGGATAAAATTTTACATAGGAGAGCTCACCCATCCTTTGGTGGATGAGAGACTTCTCTACCGTTGGTAGTCCAATTAGGCCGGAAAAGGTTAAACCTATACTGACTGGATGGTCATTCAGATACTTTTATGAGCATGAACAAAACCAAGTTTTCACGGCAATATTTTCTTGATGAGAATGCTGGAAAAGAGCTTAATGACAACCCATGGTGAGCTTTTTCGTAAAGTGTGGCCCCTCTACCCGAGAAAGCATAAAATTATGCAGAAGGGAACAGTCTTGGCTTGAATACGCCAAGGTGGTCCTTTTCATTTGATGGTCTACATGGTCTGCAAAAGGAGGTAAATGAGGCAATGTAGATGCCCTTTCCTATACTTTAGCGAGCGAGAAAGGAAGCAGTTGTGCTCAACTATCTTTTCATTGTTTTTAGGAGTCAAAAAAGAGCTTAAATGAAACTCCAGTGCGGTCAATTGATTGCAGTGGCACAGGAGGTGTCCCATGTCAGGATGGTGGATAGTGGTCCAAAGGTCATCCATGCAGTATGGACAGAGTAGAAGGCTCTCAAACATACCAATACATGCATGGGATGGATCACGGCAGAGGCTCATGAGTCGATGCTACAAAGGGATGCAAACTGAGGTGGCTCTCAGACAGAGGTTAGGAGAGTTGTGTGTGAGTTGCGGTGGATGGACTTGACTACATGTGATGTAAGTGCAAGTATGAGGGAACTTATATGCCAAATACATGCAAGAAAAATAAATTGTTTTGTAGACAATGGTCTAGAGGTCCATGTAAGGTGTGGTGGATGGATAAGACAACTATGTGTTAAAATACAAAACAAAACTAAAAATGTCCCTTAATGGGCAGTGGCTCGAAAACCTGCATGAATAGCAGTAGGGGAGAGTGATACAAGTATAGGTCTACAGACACTTGCATTACCATGCTATGGCTCATAAATCGAGGCATATTCTGGGAAATGGTCCCAAAATTTATTTGTTAAACATGAGATTATGATCCCATACACAGATAGAGGACATAATTCTTAAACCAGTGGCATGAACGGCGTCTCAAACGGACTCCGTATGGTCCTGTTATGTCGAGCAGGAGAAATTAGGTCAAATGGGGCCTATATAAGGGTGGGGTCCACTTGGTTAGGTGTCATTGTCACTGTTCACTGTGGAGTTGGAGAGGTGGGCCCTAAATTTTCATTTGCTGATTTCTCCTGTTCCAACTAGAAGTTTCGAGTTCTGTGACTTGCAGGTAAGATCTCCCACTGTATCTCTTCTTTTTGGTGGTTTACATCCTACATTTGGTCACCCGGAGGTCCTCCATGAGTATTTTGGGGTTTCATGGAGCCAAGTCGCACCTTTCGAAGGAAAAGGAGTGATCTGGTCACATCTGTGGGGCATTTTTGAGTGACCTGGTTGCTCATTTTTCCCAAATAGGTGCGACTTGGCCTCTGGGGGGTATTTTTTTATGAGAGTAGTGGCTGACATCTAAGTTTTTGCTTGTGGAGGATGGCTGAGATCAAGTGGTGAGAGAGAGACTGTAAAGACCTGCAGGAGGCATCATTACGAGATGGGAATGTGAGAGATACACTGGCCTGTTGCGGACTGCTGAAGTTCATGAGGATACCCCTCATGAAGAGCTTTGGTTTGCTACTGCAAATGCTGGTGAGTTTTTGGGATGTTGAGGAGGAGGTCTTCCTATTCCAAGGCTAGCGGATTGAGATCATGCTAGCAAATGTATTCTTCTTGACTGGGCTCCCTATGTTTGGAGTTGTTGGTGACTTGGCACTGGTGTTGTCTCGGGGGGAGACATTGGAGGAGCTATGCGATAGGAACTGTTACGCTACGGCATATGTGCGTGGCTCCTACATCCTGATGTGTGACATCAAGGATCTGTCAACACGGGTGGTGGCGACCTTACTTCTACAGATCTTGGGTTCCATGGGGAGCCACAAGATATTTGGAGGGCAGCTTCAGCTAGTAGAGCGTGCTATGGGAGGCACGTATTATGGATGGGCTCAGATGTATCTTCAGGCTGTTTGGCATCAGCTAAACAAGTCAAACTCATCTGGAGAAGGATTTTGTTTTGGCTTGTTTTTGTGTGCTTTCTTTTTTGATAAAGTATCTACACTACGTCCACACCGAGCTGTACAGGATAGTGGTCCATGGGAGTCGCGGATGTACCGGTGGTGTTAGATGATGATCTGAGAGGGTGGTGGCAGAGTGGGCCACTTCTTTACTGAGGAGCTGTTAGAGCAGTGGAGTCAGCTTCTAGTAGTGATTGAGGAGTACCTGTATGTGGGTATCAACTATCATGGGGACCCTGAGATAGCCCGACCTCCCAACCAGGCATGGGGACCAGCTGGTATGTATGCATGATGTTTTTGTGTTCATCTTTATACATAGTGTAGTTTGAGCTGGTTGATAGTTGTATGTTGATATGTGTGGACTGATGATGTCCTTGTTTGTATGTGTAGATATTGGACCTCACCCACCGCCTATTCATTAGAGGCGGGTGGTTGGTGTGAATCCTGCAGCAGTTCCTGCTGGGAACCCTCACAAGAGACGGCAGGAGATGGATGGACTACTACCGCATCTGGAGTGGCTTGCTACTAGGGTATCTAATGATGGCTTGTAGCGTTTGAGCAATGATGTGATTGCTTCTATCCATAGCTTTCCTGCAGAGTGGAATTCCATGATGAGGAGGATGGATATGGCCTATGAGCACATTCGTCAGGCGGCGAGAGGTGATCTTCCTACATAGGATGAGTCCTCTGAGGAGGACGATGATATTGAGTCAGATGATCAGTCTGAGTCAGCTTAGCAGCCTAGTGGGGCTTCCCCTAGAGAGTTGGTGCACTCAGGAGTTTTTGTGTTGCTATGTATATCCTGCTGATAAAGCATATGTGGCTTCCCATTTTGTATTGGACATGTTTTGGACATGCGACTGATCTATTTATATAGATATTTTTGACACACGTGGATGTGCTTTTACATGTGTGAGTCTTTTTATGATGATGTGGAATGCAATGCCTAGATGATGTATTATTACATTTGTGTGTGTATTTTTAAATATGATTATGCATGATATTATGGTTGTATGTTTCCTATATGCGATTGTGAATGTGCTAGTTTAGAATGTCATTAGCCATTTGATCTGCTACACTATTGAGGTTTCTGGGAACATGTGTGAATGTGATGGACTCAAATGCTCTAACCATCAGTTTAGTGCGCAAAATTTTTGTAAATATGCAGGGATCACGTACCCGATAGTAGTTTTTCAATTGAGAAACAAGTAGCTGGGAGTCTAAGAAGACATCGAGATGGTGAACGCCTAACTAGAGAGCGGCGGCCAAGAGGCCATTGACACCATCGTACTCAGCCTAGTTACTAGTCGTACTGCCCATGCATATTCCATCGATATGGATCAACTCATGTGACGGGGAGTAGATGACCCATGCAGCTGAGGCAAGGTTTGGAGACCATCTGTTTGCTCCATCAACAAATCCCATATACCAATTTCAGGTGTGCTCCATATGGAGCAATGAGAGGAAACAATACATAAGACTCATTTTTGAAAAATGTATAAAACAAAAAAGGAGGAAGACTATAATACAAGTTGTACTGTCGTCATTCAAAGGGATGACATTAGAGGGAAAGTCATTTTGAATTTCCGGGGATTAGCGGGCATTCCTTTGTGTGACATGATGAACCCTAGGAGACTGTACATTGGGACACAGAAAGCACACTTGAAAGGGTTCAAGTGGATTTCGTACTTGCGACATTGTAGGAAGACTTGTCGTAGGTCATCTATGTGTTTTGTTTACTTCTACGACCGTACAATGAGGTTGTCAAGAGAAACCAACATGATGTGAACGAGGTCGCGGAAGCAGTGTGTCATGGCACGCTGGAAGGTGGCTCCAACATTTTTTAGGCCAAAGGGAATGACGTGATACACAAATGTGCCCCACAGGGTTGTGAATGTCGTCTTATAACGGTCTTCTTTCTAGATTTGGATTTGGTTATAGCCAAAAAATCCATCCATGAAGGAAAACGCCTCATTTCCGGTGCATGCATCGATAATCTGATCGATGAAGGGTGTTGGGAAGTTGTCTTTGGGACACGCCCCATTGAGATCGCAGAAGTCTGTGAAAATGTGGATGGTACCCTATTTTTTATTCATGGGAACTATATTAGAAACCCAAGTGGTGTAGGCAATGGGGTAGATAAATCTAGCTATGCGTAGCTTCTCTATCTCGACTTTCACCACGGCCACTTTGGAAGGGTGAATCGGCCGCTGGTTTTGATGTACTGGGGCCACATCGAGCCATGTGTCGATGTGGTGTTCCATGATGGATGAATATAGGCCAGGAATTTCAGTGTAAGACCAGGCGAAGATGTCACAGAATTCTTGAAAGAGAGCTTTGTAGGAAATGACCTCTTATGGGGAGTAAGATGCCCCCAGCATGATTTCTTCAACAATATCAGGATTGGTTGAGATGCTGATTTTGATGGTGGGAGAGATGTTGGCCATGTTCCCTTCTTCAAAGGCATCTAGCATCGAGATGGGGTTCTTGAACCAATCGACTTTCCCATGGATGAAATCTTTGGTTTCCATGAAAAACTGGTCAGACTGCGACACAAGTTCCTCGGAGAGGAAGAACGAGTGATGGTACATGTCATCCCATGGGTATTCCAGGGCAATTAAAGCTTTAAGTATCTCCTCATCATTGAGGAAACAATGAAGAGACAGGTCTGATGGACCGTCATTGGAGGTGGAGATGAGCGGGTCAGTTGAACTAGACATCATGTAAATGGACATGGTGTCTGAACAAGGAGGTGGGGGGTGAACTTCTTCGATCAGGGTGATCTCAGAATCCATGGAATGTCGATGGAGGTCAACTAAAGCCATTCAAAGATCAGGTAAGTCTTGGCAATGGTGAGAATAATTTCCATACAAACCGTAGAGGGCACAAGCATGGTTTATTCTCAGTGACTTGTTTTTGACTATTGGCACAGTTGGAAGTTCAACCACGGCGATGTTTTCAGTTGTGTCCATGGCATCCAAATGTGCACGGATCATTGAAATTTCATAAAAATTCTAATTTGGATGGCCCTGTTGTTCGTAGATGGTACAAGGCAGGATTTGTCAAGGTTCTATGATGGCTTTGGCATTTTTTCCCCTGGCCCTTTTCAGGTGGGGTGATGCTAGTGCGGATGCGGTGGTTAGTTTTTGCGGAACAAGTGGAGGATGGGACTCGACCACAATGGGATGCATAGGTGGTAAGACTACTTGGGGTATCAATGGTTGAGCTGGTGGGTCAAGATACCAAACTAGAATTCCCAATGTAAAGTTGGGCAGGTTGAGGGTCGCCATTACTGGCTTGCTCATGACACCAGGAAAGGGAAAGAAGAAGGGAATTGTATGGACTGGTGAGGAGCCTAGATAACTCCCTACTGGTTGTATGTCGGGGTGTGGTTGTTTTTGTGGCTGTGTGTAATGCTGTAGCTGCGGGTGATGCTACAGCTATTGTTTGTGTTGTGGATGCGGACGGTGTTGCAGTTGCGGTTGGGGCTGCGACTGTGCTTGTTTTTTGGGTGCAGTGGTGCTAGATGAGACCATGCACAAGTCTGCAGTCTCATTTTGTGTCAGTGGCAGTGACACTAAGGGGAAATGAGCCATCATGGTGGTATTGGAAAACAACCCAGGGCCCACATTCAACAATGGGGAGGCTGGTGTGTTGTCAACTATGGTGTTGATTACAGGGACAACATTGGCATGTGTGGTCATCCCTGGTGGCTCAATGGTGGTGATGGTAGGGATAATGTTGGCGGGTGCTGTTAACCCTTGCAGATCATGATAAGTGAGTTGATCAATCATCACAATCTTCCCTTCATGGGGGAACATCATGAGACGAAAGACAGTTGACATGACCGCTCCCATGGCATACATATAACTTCTTCCGAGAAGGAGGCTATAGTCTAGTTAAGTGTTGACAACCTCTATGTCAATCAGAACTGTCTTCCTTGGGGATATGGGGAAGGATTCCTTGGGATTTAGTGGGATGGCCATCATAAGCCCGCAGGGTTGTGGAGGATGGTTGCAGAATTGGGGATCCAAGTTTCTACCAGACTAAGGTAGACATAATGCACATAGATGTTCCCTCATCTACTATGCATTGGTGCACAACCAAGTTCCGGATAGACACCGGGATTTGGAAGGCGATGGTCGATGGCATGCATGGTTCTCCATTCTCCATTTCAAATGTGATCAACTTGGAGTCAGAGGGGTCTACGGCCCTAAGGGTGGCTAGTAATGCTTTCCGCTGTGTTGGGAATGTTTTGAGTACCTCCAGAGAAGACATGGCCATTCGTGTTTGGGCCAAATCATCCACATTGCTATATCTAACTGCATCTATAGATAACTGCAGCTCTAGCAGTGTTGTTATTGGCCACTTGGCATATGGGGGGTGGGGGAAACGGTGTAACTGAAGGGGTGCATTGACCGATTTGGACGTAGATGCCGCTGATGTGTCAGCAGGTTCGGTGGTGGTTTTGTACTGATTTTGTCTAGTTTGTAGGTTGACCTCTTTAGTCGTCATCGCTAGCAGGTGGTGGTCACCTATTTCGGTTGTGGGGGGTGCCCCCGGAGCATTGGAATTGGGTTGGGGAGGAGGTGCGGTTGCTGGGTTCTGAAGCACCATAAGAGGAGGTCCTTGTGGTGTCGGATTGGGTTGGGCTTGATTTGTAACGTTGGAGGCCTGTTGAACCTCATTCTGAATGGCCTGCTTAGCGTGACCCATGAGGGGACACTTGAATGTGTAGTTCCTATAGACCTCACAAAATGTGTACAGTTGGTTTGTGTGCAACAGGGCGTTGCGTCTTGGTGCATTTGTTCATGGGGGATTTTGGGCGAGTCGATTGGCTGCGGCATTGTTGGGTGGGTTTGGTTGTTGACCACCTCCCTGTAGTTGATTATTGGTTTTGTTTCTGGGTCAATTATTCTGGGCCTTCCCTTGTTTATTATTGGGGGTAGTTTGGTTGGGATGGTTTTGTTGTGCAAATAATTGTCCAAATGGAACAGGTGGAGCAGGGGCAAGGGCTTGAACTTCTTGCACTAGTGGTGCATAGTAAATTTGGGTAGGTGATGGTGTCACAAATGTGGGAATTTTCCCCGCATATTGCTATGTCTTCCATACCAAGGCCTGATCCTGCTGTGGTGGTGCAGGTTGTGCATAGGAATTTGTTGCTCCAGACTGGGATATCATTATGGCATAGTTTGGAGTTTGGTTTTGGTAGGTAACACTAGAAGTGTTGCTTGGTTGTGGTGGAACTACAAGTGGTGTCAGATGGTGCTATGGTTGTTGGGAGACGGAGCCTATGATGTCATCTGCAGCATGTGATGCCCCTGGTGCATCCCGATAGGAGGTACCCAGAGAGGGAGTGTCTGGAATGAAAGTGTAGAGGTATCCATACTGTGTGTAGATTATGTCAAACTGTTGGGATTTTAGTATGGCCTCTTCTTCGAATTGGAGACATTCGGATGTGACATCCTTTGCTATGGGTGGGAGCAAAGTTTTGAGAAACCAATCCAAAAATATCATGTCATCAAGTTGGATCTTGCACAAAATATGACGTTGCCACCACTCATGGATGTAGTCGGTTATATGTGTAGCGGTGCTTTGGCAGTAGGATAACAAGATTTCCACCCCTTCATCATATCTGACAGGGAGTTGGAAATACTGCAAGAACATGAAAGCTAAGGAGTTGAAATCTGGGTACTTGGCTTGCAGTAGCTCAATGTACCATTTGGTTGTCGCACCTGTGAGGGTGCATTGGAACAGTCTTATCCTGATCGAATCATCTACAATTCTATTTAAGGAGCACCATAAATGGAATGTCATGATGTGATTTTGGGGACACTCCCTTGCCTTCCCTTCAAAATTGGGAATGTTTGAGGGAAGTTTGGCTGGCATGGGAGGCCAAAAGGTTTGATGGTGGATGGGGTTGTTTGTTAATTGAGCCAAATTTGGCAAGTTAAGATGAGCCATGAAAGGCAGATTTGATCCCAGGTTGATGTGAGATGGGGAAGGTATGGTGGTAGGGTTTGCAGGTGCATAATGTACCTACATAGCTGGGGGTGCTGGTAGTGCCATTGTAGATGGGTCAATGCCCCCAAGTGTGGTGTGAGGGATAGTGTGGATGGAAGTGCCACTGCCCCCATGTGTGGTAGGAAGGGCAATGTAAGTGGAAGGGGCACTGCCCCCAGGTGTTGCAGGTGGGACAGCTTGAGTGGCTACTATGGGTGGTGGCAGCTGACTGATGACAACTTGCATGACCATGTTGCGGCCACCTGCAAGGTTGTTGGTGATAATTTGGGGTGTGGAAATGGGTCCACTAGTGATTGATATGCCAAAAAATGGATCCGGGTTTGCACTAGCCATGGGGCTTGATGGTGCTGTCTACAAGTCTGGTTCATACTGATATGGGTCTGAATCTAAATCAGAGGTTGTGTGGCCCTCTGATGGTGTGAGAGGTCATTGAGAATGGTCTCAATGGTCTTAGTTCAATGTTCTAAATTGTGGTGGTTTGCCTCTTAGGCGTGACGAAGAGCGTGGGGGATCAATTGTGTTAGATTTATGTATCAAACTGGTGGGAATGATATTTTTGACCCTGGTTTCAAATGGCTTCCTATTGTCTATAGGTGGTCACTCGGCCACCAAGACTGCCCAAAAGAAAGCACTTGGCTTTTTCCTCATGGGTGTTCTACTCAATCGATGGGGGTCATTACCCATTTCGCTTGGCAATTCCTCTCATTGGCCAGCTACTTTGGGGTTCCCGTGGTACTCCTCACAATGATTTTCTGGGTAGATTACAAGTACTTCTCATGGTAAATATAGTCAGGGACTTATGTCCTCAAAGGCTGCATATTTTTGAACTTAGTGTAAATTAATCAATTTTAGTGGCTCTCTCAGCGTCATGAACTGAGTGGGGTTGATTACCTGGTATGGTGTATATGTCTTTCTTTTTTTCTGCTATCATGTGGGTGCAAGTGGTTTATGAATATGTCACAGAGTTCATATATCATTGTAAATAACAACGATAAATAATCAGAAATGTTGTAGACAGATACCATTTTTACCTTGAATTGTGATGGCCTAACTAGGTGACTACCTTGCACCTATATTCTTCTTCAACCAAGAGAAGGTGCTAGGCTCTCAACACAATGGGACTAATCCCATCTGTAGATCCATAGGTCACCTCTCGGATGCAAGGTTGGTCAACGGGGAGGACGCTTAGCGCCATGAGAATCCCTCCTTCTCTACCCCCTCTACCTTCCAAGTTATCTATTTTTAATAGTTTTGAACAACATTTAGTTAAGGGCCTATTATATATGACATGTTCCCTTCATCTTATCCTAGAATACCCTGAAGGGTGATGACTGGGTAGAGGAGGAATGGCAAGAAAGATTTGATTTTAAGTCAGTTTTAGTTAGGCTAGATTCATTAACCAATTAATTTTTTTTGTTAATTTACACTTTGTTTGTACATGAAATTGCAATAGACTAAAATAGAAACAAAAATGGGACTATTGTGCTGGATAGAGGTGGCTAAGCCACACTAACAGCCACACATTTTGGGTCAAATGTGGTGAGGGGGTCACCAAATTTTCCGGAAATAGGCAAGGGGGTCGCACAGATTTCATAGACAGAAGTGGTTTGCCTTTCTGAAGGAAGTCACACCTTTCGGGGTAAAAATGGCGACTTGGTCGCTCTTGTGAGGCCTAAATGAGCAACCCAGTCCCCTGTTTAGGCCCAATAAGTGAGACCTACTTTGGATTTGGGGTTTTTTGGTCCTGAGTCAGATCCGGTCGACAGTAACCTGTACTATGGCCAAACAGACTCGGATTTTCCTTGCAGAGGCTTCGGCAACAACAAAAACTGAAAACAAATAGGATTTAAACTAGATTTGACAAAAAAAAATTAACCTAGGGCACAAACTGAAATAAAATTGAAATTTAAAAAAATGAACCAGGGATCCTGTGGGATCGACCTGGTATGGTCGCCAGTTCTGTAGCAGGGATTTCTCCTTGCTACAGGGGTAGGGATGGCTCCCTTTCATCTATAGGATAGAAGGTTAGGTTTCTATGTGGAAATGCTGAAAATAAATGGACAGAAAGAGAAGAAATGACTGGAAGCCCCTCTGTAAACAATGTTAGGGCTTTGATTCGAGAACCTGCAAACAACTATTAGAGACAATAAACCTGCAAAAATATGTTAGAAATAAACCTGCAAGAAGAATATGAAAACCTACAAACAAGCTATAGGTTAAATAAAAGAAAAGAAATGAAACAAAACAAACAAGTATACCTCTTCTTTGGTGCAATGGGCCACCATGTCCTAGCTGGAGGAAGCACCTCTCTATCTCACTCAGCAATGGAGGAGCTATGGCTCACTAGGGAAGATGAGTGGAAGAGAGAGGGATGTGGGTGGCTTGAGAGTTAAAGGGTCTCAAGGAATCCACGGGAAGCATAACAGTATGCAAGGGAAGAGTTGTTTGAGAGTGACCCCCACCCCTCCTTTCTAGCTTTTTTGGGGATTTTTAGGGTTTTAAGCCCTTGGTCAGGGCTTTAGCCCCTTTTTGCGCTTTTAGTCCCTTCCACCCTATATTTAGCTCCTTTTAGGGTTTTAGGCTCCTTTGATGGGTTTTAGCCCCTTTTTGGAGGCTTTAGCCCATAGGAGAGTTATTTAGGCTCCTTTCTGGGGTTTTTAAGCCCTTTTTTCTCATTCTTAAGCCTTTTTTAGGGTGTGGGGGTCTAATGGGGTGACACAAAGGCTGTGCATGGATGTCCTTGGGTGGTGTAGGCCATGTAGAGTTAAGTGAGGGAATTTTTGGGTTAACATAGGCCATGCCCACATTTGATTGCAAAAGCGAAACAACGACACGTTTCTACTTTAACCATATCATTTCACGATTTGGTGTCCCCAAAAAGTTGGTATCAGACCATGGTAAACACTTTGAAGACACTGTTTGGATTGAAATTTCAACCATGTTGAAATTCGAACACCAGTACTTATCTTCCTACTACCCCGAGGGCAATGGCCAAGTTTAATCAGTCAACAAAATCATTAAAAAAATGCTCCAAAGGATGGTAGGAAACCGTAAAACCAACTGGAATTACATGTTGTTCTATGCCCTATGTACTTATCGTACATCCACAAAAACTACAACCAGTTTCACCCCTTTTCGCCTAGTACATGGCATTGAATCAATACTCCCTATAGAGTGCCATATCCCATCCCTCTGCCTCGCAGTACAACTCCTCCCTGACACTTCGCCTTTGGAAGAATGACTCCTCCAACTTGAGAAAACCATAGAAGACTACCAAGCTATCCTCCAAGCCATTGAAGCAGCAAAAACACAGTCAAAGTCCCATTATGACTCCCATGTCCACCCTCGCACCTTCAGCAAAGGCGATATGGTTTTGGTCTATGACCAACCCAATGACAAGTTGGGAAAAGGCATGTTCAAGTCAATGTGGTATGACCCATACGTCGTCCACCATTGCCTCTGAAAAGGGGCATACACCCTTATTGAATATGATGGAAAAGTCTTGGGGAACCCCCGTAATGGGCTCTACCTCAAGAGATTTTATGATTAACATCACCAATGAGTCACTTGGTTTTCCTTTTTTATTTTACAACTTCTCTTACCACAAATCAGAAACCCCCATTCAAGGGCAACACCATTAGCTGCTAGTTCAGAGTCACTCAAAGCTTGTTCGAGACACCCCTCACACCTCCAGGATCAAATTTCTATCTTTCAATGAGACCATCATCTCATGTTTAACAAGTATATTGGGGCCACTTACCGAGAGTTACCTTGGTTTAAGTATCACATTGTGATGTAAGTGTCTCCAGACTTGTACTTGCATCACACTTGCCTACCGCCACTCATGCGGGTTCCCGGACCATCTCCCTAGAAGACACACAACTTCATTTCAGTATATAGCTGCCTAATCCATCCACCG
Source organism: Pseudotsuga menziesii (assembly GCA_001517045.1). Lineage (NCBI taxonomy): Eukaryota > Viridiplantae > Streptophyta > Pinopsida > Pinales > Pinaceae > Pseudotsuga > Pseudotsuga menziesii. The sequence continues at coordinate 258,553 of LPNX010228228.1, forward strand.
CACCTTACGCAGGTTACCTTTCCATAACCCAGAGGAATGATCATTTATATTGCATGCATTTGGCATATAACTACATTCATACTTGCACTCAAACCATATGTAGTCAATTCTATCCACCATAACTCACACATGGCTCTCCTGACCTCTGTCCAAGAACCTCCTTGGTTTGTGTGCCACTTCCACATCGACTCATGTGCCTCTACCGTGATATATCCCGTGCATGTATTGGTATTTTTAAGAGCCACTTGCTCCATCCGTACTACACGGATGACTTTTCGATCACTATTTATTTTCCTGACATGGGGGCTCCATTAGTGCCCCTTCGATCGGTTGACCATACTAGAGTTTATTTTAAGCTCTTTTCTAACTCCTAAAAGAATGAAAAGATTGCTGAGCATAGCTGCTTCCTTTCTCACTCATTAAAGTATAGGAAAGGGTTTCTACATCATCTTGATTATTTCCTTTTGCAGACTATGTAAACCATCAAACGAAAAGGACCACCTTGGCACATTCAAGCCAAGACCGTTCCCCTCTATATCCTTTTATGCTTTCTTGGGAGGAAGGGCCAAACTCTATGAAAACTCTCACCATGACTTGTCATTACGCTCTTTTCCTACCTTCTCATCAAGAAAATATCATCGAGCAAACTTGGTTTTGTTCATGCTCATAAAAGTATTTGAATGACCGTCCAATCAATACAAGTTTAACCTTTTCCAGCCTGATTGGACTACCAATGGTAAAGAAGTCTCTTATGCCCTAAAGGATCGGAAAGCTCTCCTATGTACACTTTTATCCTTTTTCAGGAATAGGATACTTTCAATGAAAAAGATCCCCCACTAGAGTCTTCTTCATGCTTTTATACTCTCTAAAATTGAAAGCTCCATCGAGCACTTACTTTGTCGGGCTCACCAAAAATCCACGAGATCATACCACAACGGTGTCTCTAGACACCACCCCATAGATAATAGTTCGGTAGCAATCCCACTTTGGGTCTCCTTTGTTCAGAGTACTATGCGATGTGTCTTCCTTGGATCCCATCAATACCAAAAGTGTCTACCTCCTCCAAGTATTTCCCATCTACAATGACATTCCCGGTAGTACAGCTATGATCCCTTTCCCATGAGTCAGTTTCATTTGCTGCCTAGTCTACCCTACCATCATACTCTGAGAAAAGGAAGTTTGAGTCCTTTTTGATCCCCTATCCATGTTCAACTTCTCCCCCTACCTGCCACTCCCCATTCAGTGGATCAGTCCTCAGATTGTCTCACAACTTTTGGTTATCTTCCTCGGGATTCTGGTCAAGGAAACACCATTGCCTTGGCCAGTTACAGGTCTCCCTCTGTCGACAACAACACACATATTCCAGAGGAGACCCAGAGGTCCCTGTATCTTGGTTTCATTGACCTCATTGATGAGTTTCTCAGACCACTTGAGAGAATTCCTTAGTGCCTCTTGGGATGGTTGTTTCTCACGTGCTCAACTCTAGCTACATCATTGCACCGTTAAGATTTGTACAGGGTATTGGTCCGTACAGTATTTGGTCGAAGACCCTGGATGTCACCTAACTCTAGCACATTGATGATTCTATTTGAGGGACCCAAACAGGTTCATCTCCCTTGTAATTTCTGGGTTGCGTTGGAGATAGTGTTTAGAAGCCCCATCAGTGCTTCTATATAGATTTATGATTGATGCAGCATATTTGTACCACAAAGACTCTGACTCTTCGTTAGTAAACTATGTACCGTTCCAGATCGAACAGACCATTAGTCATGAATGTTAACCCAAAAAATCCCTCACTCAGCTCTACATGGCCTACACCACCCAAGGACACCCATACATGACCCCCATTTGACCCCCACACCCTCAAGAAGGCTTAAAAATATGAAAAAGGGCTTAAAAACCCCTAAAAAGAGCCTAAATAGCTCTCTTAGGGGATAAAACCTCCCAAAGGGGGCTAAAACCCCTCAAAGGAGCCTAAAACCCTAAAAGGAGCTAAAGTTTGAGCGAAAGGAGAAAAATTTCCTGACCATGGGCTTAGAACCCTAAAAAGCTATAAATAGAGGGGTGGGGGTCACTCTCAAAACATTCCTCCCTTGCATACTGTTATTTTTCCCGAGTGAATGCCTTTAGACCATTTGTCTCTCAAGCCACCCACACTCCCTCTCATCCATCTTCCCTTTGAGCCATAGCTCCCCATTGCCAAGAGATAGGTGCTTCTCCAAGCTAGGGCATGGTGGCCCATTTCTACCAAGAGGTATAAGATTTGTTTAATGTCATGTTTACTTCTAGTTTTTTCTAACCTAGTTTGCTTGTAGTTTTATTTTGTGTTCTAATAGGTTGTATACAGGTTTCTGGAGTTTAACCTTGTGTGTAGGGTTTACATCTCTTTCCTTTCTTTCAGTTCTATTTTTCTTGCATTACCATCGGGAACCCTATCCTTCTATCCTATAGATGAAAGGTAGCCATTCCTACCCTATAACAAGGGAGAAATCCTTTCTACAAAATCGGAGACCATACCAGGTCGATCCCACAGGATCCTTGGGTTTATTTTTCAAAGTTTCAGTTTTTAGTTTTTTTTTTTCCCTAGTTTAATTTCCTGTTAAAATCTAGCTTAGATTCCTATTTATTTATATTTCTAGTTACTGTCGAGCCTCCTTAAGGAAAATCCGAGTCTATTTGGCCACAGTATAGGTTACCATCAGCCGGATCTGACTCAAGGTCAAAAACATTTCAGTTTCTGGAGCAGGTCACTCTTATCGAGCCCGGAGAAGGGACCAGGTCACTCATTCTGGCCTCACAGGTGAGACCAAGTCACCTATTGAGCCCCGTAAGGTGTGACCCCCTTCCAGAAGTCATCCCACTTCTGTCTGCAAATCCTGAGCAACCCCCTCACCTATTTCTAAAAAAATTTGGCGACCCCCTCGCCACATTTGACTCGAAAAGTGTGATCTGTCACTCAGAGTTTGATTTTTTAAAATTTAAGGACTGTCAGTGTGGTTCAGCCACCTCTGTCCATCCAAGTTGTTTTTATTTCTATTTATGTTTCTATTTATGTTCATTTCATTTACAGAACAAAGCTTGATTAAATCAAAGTGTAAATCAATGCTTAATGGGTTAATGAACATAGGTTGATTAAAATTTACTTAAAATCAACATCTTTCCTAACCCTTCCTCCTCTACCCAGTCATCACCCTTCGGGGTATTTTGGGATAAGACGAAGGGTGAAGCTCATATAGTAATAGGCACTTCACCTATTATTTTTCGAATCCACTAAAAACGGGTGACTTGGAAGGTAGAGGGGGTAGAGAAGGGTGCTCAATGTCCTCCCTATTGACCAACCTTGCATCCAAAGGGTGACCTATGGATCTACAGATGGGATTAGTCCCATGATTGTGTTGAGAGACAAACACCCTCTCCTTGTTGAAGAGAAATATAGGTGGAAGGTAGTCACTTAGTCAAGCTATCATAGTTCAAGATCAAAAATGGTACATATATAAAAATTTATGATTACTATATACTAATTTCATCACAAAGTTATGAACTCTGTGGAATATTCATAAACCATTTATGCAGCCACCAGATATAACAGGAAAACAAAAGACATACACACCATACCATATAAATCAACCCAACTCAATTCATGATGCTGAGTGAGCCAATAAAATTTACAATTTACACTAAGTTAAACATCTGTAGTCTTTGAGGACATAAGTCCCTAACTTCCTTAACCATGGGAAGTACTTGGGCTCATCCCAGAAACTCATTGTGAGGAGTACCACAAGAACCCCAAAGTAGCTAGCCATTGAGAGGAATTTCCAAGTGAAATGGGAAATGACCCCCACCAATTGAGTAGTACTCCCGTGAGGAAAAAGCTAAGCGTTGTCTTCTGGCAGTCTTGGTGGCCGAGTGACCACCTGCAACCAATAGGAAGCCATTGAAACCGAGGTCCAAAAATCATTACCACCATTTTAACATACAAATTTGACACGATTGATCCCTCACACTCTTCCTCACGCCTAAGAGGTGAACCACCACAGTTCAAGTCATTAAACCGACATCGTCGAGACCATTCTCGACGACCTTCCACACCATCAAAATTCCACATAGCCTCTGATTCAGATTCAGACCCATATCAGTCTGAACCAGATCTGCACACTGCACCATCAAGCCCCATGGTTGGTGCAAAATTGGATTCATTTTTTGATGTAGTAATTGCTATTAGACACATGTCCACACCACAAACTATCACCAACAACCCTGCAGGTGGTCCCATCATGGTTATGTAAACTGTCATAAGCCAGCTACCACCACCCATATTGACCAGTCAAGCTATCCCACTTGCAACACATGGGGGCAGTCGCCCTTCCACCCAAACTGTCCCTCCCACCACACTTGGGGGCACTGGCCCGTCCACAATGGTGCCACAAATACCCCCAGCTATGCAAGTCCACTATGCACCTACAAAACCCACCACCATGGCTGCCCCATCTCACATCAACCTGGGGTCAAACCTTTCTTTCATGGCACATCTCAACTTGCTTGATTTGGTTCAATTAACAAATGACCCTATCCGCCATCAAACGTTTTGGCCTCCCATGCCAAACAAACTTCCCTCAGACATTCCCAAGTTTTAAGGGAAGGCAAGGGAGTGCCCCTAAAACCACATCATGACATTTCATCTATGGTGCTCATCAAACAACATCATAGATGATTCAATCAGGCTAAGACTATTCCAATGCACCCTCACAGGTGCTACAACCAAATGGTACATTGAGCTACGACAAGCCAAGTACCCAGATTTCAACTCCCTGGCTTTCATGTTCCTACAATATTTCCAACTCCCCATTAGATATGACAAAGGAGTGGAGATCTTGTTATCTTGCCACCAGAATACTATGACCCACATAACCGACCACATCCATGAGTGGCAATGACTCCATATTTTTTGTAAGATCCAACTTGATGACAGGATCTTCTTGGATTGGTTCCTTAAAACCTTGCTCCCACCTATAGCAAAGGATGTCACATCTGAATGTCCCCAATCCAAAGAGGAGGCCATCTTGAAATCCTAGCAGTTTGATCTGATCTATGCACAATCTAAATATCTTTACACCGTCATTCCAGATGCTCCCTGTATAGGCACCTCCTAGAGGGATGCACCGGGGGCATCCCATGCTGCAAATGGCATCATAGGTTCTATCTCTCACCAACCACAACACTGTCCGACACCACCTGCAATACCACCATAACCAAGCAACACTGCTAGTGTTTCCTACCAAAACCAAAATATGGACTATGCAAGAATGATGTCCCAGTCCTGAGACACAACTTCTTACACACAACCTGCACCACCACAGCAGGCCCAGGCATTATCTTGGCCGAGACAGCAATATGCGGGGCAAATGCCCACATTTGTGGCATCGACAGCTACCCAAATATACTATGCACCACCGGTATAGGTTGTTCAAGGCTCTGCCCCTACTCCACCTACTCCATTGGGACAAGTGTTTGCATAACAAAACCATCCCAACCAGCCAGCCCCCAATAACCAACAAGGGCAAGCCAAGAATAACCGACCCTAGAAAAAAGGAAACAATCAACCGCAGGGAGGCAGTCAACAACCAAATCCTCCCAACAATGTTGTTGTGAACCGACCAACCCAAAATCCTCAATGACCAAATGCACTAAGATGCAATGCTCTGTTGTAGAAAAACCAACCATGCACATTATGCGAGGTCTATGGGAACTACACATTCGAGTGTCTCTTCATGGGTCGCGCTAAACAAGACATTAGAAATGAGGTTCAACATGCCACCAATACAATGAACCAAATGCACCCCAACCTAGCACCATAAGGGCCTCCTCTTATGGTGCTCCAAAACCCATTACCAGTCCAAGGATTGGTGGCAACTGCACCCCCTCCCCAACCCAATCCCAACACGCCGGGGGCACCTCCCGAGGTAGAAACAGGTGTCCACCACCTACTAGCGATGACAACTGAAGAGGTCAATCTACAAAACAGACAAAATGAGTATGGAACCAGCAACGAACCCACTGACACATCAGTGGAATCTACATCTAAAATAGTTAATGCACCTCTTTGGTTACCCCCTTTCCCGTGCCCCCCCATATGTAGAGTTTCCAATAATTCCACGGCTAGAGCTGCTGTCAGCTACAACATCATGGATGATTTGGCCCAAACACATATCGCCATGTCTACTCTTGAGGTACTCAAAACTTTCCCAATGCAGTGGAAATCCTTACTAGCCACCCTTGGTGTCATGGATCCCTCTGAATCCAAGTTGATCACATTCAACACAGAGAACGGAGAAACACGGATGCCATCAACCATTGCCTTCCAAATCCCAGTGTCTATCTGAAATTTGGTCGTGCATCAGTGCATAGTGGATGAGGGGGCATCCATGTGTGTTGTGTCTACCCTAGTTTGGCAGAAGCTTGGATCCCCAATTCTACAACCATCCTCCACAACTATGCAGGCTTATGATGGCCATCCCACTAAATCCCAAGGAATCCTCCCCCATGTCCCCATCTCATTAGCTGGGAAGACAGTTCTGATTGACATAGAGGTTGTCAACGCTTAAGTGGACTATAACCTTCTCCTTAGAATAAGTTATGTGTATGCCATGAGAGCTGTAGCATCAAATTTATTTCATCTCATGATGTTCCCCCATGAAGGGAAAATCATGACAGTTGACAAACTGACTTATCATGATCTGCAAGGGCTAGCAGCACCGGCCAACATTATCCCTATGATCAACACCATTGATCCGCAAGGGATGACCACACATGCCAATGTTATCCCTACAGTCAACACCATGATTGACAACATACCAGCCTCTGCATTGTTGAATGTGGGCCCTGGGTTATTTGCCAATATCATCATAACTACTTCTTTCCCCTTAGTGTCACCACCACCGACACCAAACGAGACTACGGACTTGTGCATTCTCTCATCCAGCACCGCTGCACTTAAACAACAACCGCAGCCGCAACCACAACACCGTCTGCATCCGCAACATCATTCGTAGTTGCAGCATTATGCGCAGCCACAACCACAACCTCATCCCCACATACAACCATCAGGGAGTTATCTGGGCCCCTGTCCAGTACATACAATTCCCTTCCTCTTTTCCCCACCTGGTGTCATGAGCAAGCCAGTAATGGCCATCTTAAACCGACCCAGCATTACATTGGGAATTCTCATGTGGTATCTTCATCCACCAACTCAACCACCAATGCTTCAGGTAGTCTTAACACTCGTGCAACCCATTGTGGTCGAGTATCATCCTCCACCCAGCCCACAAAAACAAACCATCACACCTACCCCCCCACAGCCCCACCCAAAAAGGGTCAGGAACAAGAACGCAAAAGCTACTACTGAACCTCAATAGATCCCTCCTTGCGCCATCTGCAAAAAATGGGGCCATCCAAGTCAAAAATACCTTGAGATTCCTATAATCCGCACACATTTGGATGCCATGGATACAACTGAAAACCTCTCCATGGTTGAACTTCCAAGCACACCAATAATGAGAAACAAGTCATTGAGAGCAAACCATGCTTGCGCCCTTTGTGGACTGTATGGACACTATTCTCACCACTGTCAAGACTTACCCAATTTATGAATGGCTTTAGCTGACCTTCGTCAACATTCCCTTGAATCTGAGATCACCCTGATTGAAGAAGTTCACCCCCCACCTCCTTCTTCGGACACCATGTTCATTTACATGATGTCTAGTTCTACCGACCCTCTTGCTTCCACCACCAATGGCGTCCATCAGACCTGTCCCTTTATTTCTTCCACAATGATGAGGAGATACTTGAAGCCTTAACAACCTCGGAATACCCATGGGATGACATGCACCATTGCTCGTTCTTCCTCCTCGAAGAACTTATGTTGCAGTCTGACCAGTTTTCCATGGAAACCAAAGATTTCATTCATGGGAAAGTTGACTAGTTCAAAAACCCCATTCCGGCACCAAATTCCTTCGAATAAGGGAACATGTCCAACATATCACCAACCATCAAAATCAACATCTCTACCAATACTGAGGTTGTTGAAGAAATCAGGCTGGGGGCATCCTGCTCCCCGAAAGAAGTCGTTGCCTACAAAGCTCTCTTCCAAGAATTCCACGACATCTTTTCCTGGTCCTACACTGAAATGCCTGGGTAGGATCCATCCATCATGGAACACCACATCGAAACATGGCTCGATGTGGCCCCCATACACCGAAATCAATGGCCCATCCATCCTTCCAAAGCACCGATAGTCAAAGCTGAGATAGAGAAGCTGCGGATAACCGGCTTCATTTAGCCCATTGCGTACACCACTTGGGTTTCTAATCATGTTCCCATGAATAACAAACAGGGTACTATCCGCATTTGCATAGAATTCCACTATCTAAATGGGGTGTGTCCCAAAGACAACTTCCCAACACCCTTCATCGATTAGATTATCGATGCTTGTGCTAGACATGAGGTATTTTCCTTCATGGACGTATTTTACGGACATAACCAAATCTAGATCCGAAAGAAGATCGTTACAAGACTACATTCACAACCTCATGGGGTACATTCTCATATTGAGTCATGCCCTTTGGCCTAAAAAACACTGGAGCCACATTCCAGTGCGCCATGTCATACTATTTCCATGATCTAATCCATATCATATTGGTCTACCTGGATGATCTTACCGCTCGATCACCAAAACAAGCACAACAAATGGACAACTTGCGACAAGTATTTTTACATTGCCGCAAGTACAAAATTTTCCTAAATCCCCTAAAGTGCATTTTTTGTGTCCCAGTAGGCCATCTACTTAGGTTCATCGTATCCTACAAAGGGATAATAGTAGACCCCCTCAAAGTTCAGGCTATCCTTGATCTTCCTTCACCAAAAACTTAGCACCAACTGCAGAGCCTCTAAGGCAAGGCCAACTTCTTTCGTCGCTGTTAGCACAATTTTAGTTTTTGCCGCAGTAAGCTTCATTGCCTAAAAATTCTAAGTTTTTCTTGAGGATCAAATGGTTTTCAAACCTTCCTCATTAAAACAATTTATAAAAATTCTGAGGTGGCGCGAGAAAAAGTTAAAGGCTTTTGGTTAAGAAGGAGATATTTTATAGAGACAAATTATTCATTATGAATAATGTTTACAAAAATTAATGAAATATATTTTGTAAAAGGAGGCTAAAGGTTATGCTTTATAAAAATAAACGAAATTTATTTTTATAAATCCAAAAAGAATTTGGATATTTTAAGGAAAAAGTAAATGGGATATTTTACCAAGAGGTATTTTAGGCAATGCCCAAGCGCTCAAGAAATTATGATATCACTTTGTTTCTTGGCAAAAAGTCAAATTGGGCTCGCACACCAACCTACCAGTTTTGCAGCAGAATTAAACATAGAACAATGGCTCATATCAAACTCAATCACATCCAACAGCCAAAAGAAATTTCACATTGTGAAGTTGCACGGAGCAATTAAATTTTTCAATTTGCGAAATGATGTTAAATGGTAGATAGGTTTTGACAGTCAGATTGGCTGGTGAGGAAAATCCACGGATAAAACAAATTTTGCATTGTCAACTAGCAAGGATAAATGAAGTTTTACAATTCATGAAATTTTAAATGGTGGGAAGCTTAGGACAAGTGTTGAATTGGAAAAACAAATTGATGGTTGTAAATATTTCTGCTAGATGGAAATGCTATTTAGTTAATGGTTCAATATTGGACGAAATGAACAAATAAAAACATGTGTTTTTATCCCATTCTTTGAGAACGAGATCAGTGATCCTAAATGCTTCCGTTCAGAGAAAATGAAGAGTGATTAGAGTTCAATGCTTCTACACTTTGTTTGAGTCTGGTGATGACAATTTTCAGATAGCATGTTTATCGTAAAGAGCATTTACAAGCATTTTTTGAAGTGACCGGTAAATTTTTCCCTATAAATGGATGTTTTGGTCATTATTTTAAATCAATTGTTCCCATTGAAACAAGATGATTTTTCAGAAACTGATAAAGGTTTTTCTTAATAACACACCTATCTACAATAACCTCTCTCAGTTTTTATCCAGGTGCTGTGGCTTCAGAGAACCGAAGTCATCTTCAGAGAGAAAATTTCCAGATTTTTAAAGGACTATTTTAGTCAATTATTTCAGTCAATTGTTTCAAGAAAAACAGAAAGAATTTTCCATTTTTTTCTTAATAACAAACCTATCTACAATAACCTCTCTCAGTTTTTACCCAGGTGCAGTGGCTTGAGAGAACCGAAGTCATCTTCAGAGAGCAAATTTCCAGATTTTTAAAGGACTGATTTAGTCAGTTATTTCAATCAATTGTTTCTGGAAAACCAGAAAGAATTTTCCAAAATTGAATGAGGTTTCTCTTAAGAAAAGGATCATGTTAAATTATCTCTCTTATTTTTTACCTAGGTCTTATGGGTTAGGATAAACAAAGTGATTTTTATAGTCTATGTTTTAGGTTTTCCAAAGGATTGTTTCAGACATCACATTCAAAGAATTGTTTCAGCCAAATGGAGTTGAATTTTAGGAAACTAAGAGAGGTTTTTCTTCATCACATTACTATATACAAAAACCTCCTTCATATTTTACACAGGTATCATAGGTTTGGATAATTTAAAATATATTCACAGGGTATTTTTTCCAGAAATTTACATGTTTATTGTATGAGTCATCAGTTTAAAAATCAGATCCTGAGGAACTGGTGCTGAATCAGAGGAAACAAAGACATGGGTTTTGTTGTAAAAATGGCCAATTACAAAAACCTCTTTCATTTTTTGCACAGATATAACCATCTAGGATATGCAGGAGGGGCTTTAAGCCTATTTGTCTAGTAGTCCACATTTTATTTTTGTCTTGTGTGAATCATGGTGTGTAGGCCACGTCCGAAGTTTGTTAGAAGATGTTCTCCAGTTTGTAATAAATTTTAATTCCTGAATGTCAGTTTAGGAAGTCCAAAATACTATAAATTTACCTCCTGAAGAAGGAGAAAGGGTTGAAAACCGATGTAATTTTGAGGTGTATACTTTCAAGAGTATTTTAATAAAGTTGCAGAGACGAGGTCGACGTTTTACATAGGGATTCATGTGTTGTTTATATTACAGTCTGTTGCTTCATTTCTCATGTGAATATTTTTCCAGTTTATCTCTTCCGTTATATTTTCTTTCATGTTTGAAATAAGTGTATAACAGTTTGGAATTCATACATGCTATGCTCCCTTTGTTGTTTCAGATATTCACCAAAGCTTTCTTCTAAAGTTAATACAAAATTCATTTTCCAATGCTTTGTGTTGATGGTCTATTCATGTTCTTCTTTTCCACCAGACAATTATAATTTAACTGTGATTGAATGGCTATCTTACCTCTGTGCTGAAATTGCTTGCATAAGTTCTGTTTATTTCTGTTACACATCTTGACTCCATTGCCCAATGGTTCTATGTCTTGTTTCAAACAATTTTACAAACAATTTATAGTTTCACTTGTACATATCTGGCATTGTTAATATTTGGTGAGAGATCCCTCTCAGAAGAGCAGAAGGCCAATTCTCTCTTCAAAAGTGGTTATGTTGTTACCCAGGAGCGGGCCTTCCACAACCTTTGGGCTCAATTCTGGTGCTAACAACTGCTTTGTACCAAAATATGCAACAAAATCATATAGATTCATTTGGCTGCTCCGCACAAAAATCCCTTTTGTTTGGGATTAGCAAGCACAAGAATCATTTGATGCACTCAAGCAAGCCTTGGATTCTGTACTAGACTTCACTCGAGACTTCATTCTCTACATGTCTCCCTCGGACAATGCCATTGTTGGAGTCTTGGTCCAAGAATACGATGCTCACCATGAGGACGTGATTTATAACATCAGTCAGAAGCTGACAGGCCCCCCACTACGATATTCACCCAAGGAGAAATTGGCCCTTGCCGTCATCTTCTTGACTCAAAAGTTGTGCCACTACATCATTGCAAACCATACTCATGTAGTGGTCGATTCAAACTGGTACCTCTTAAGCTAGCACCTTCTACAAGGTCACGCAGCTAAGTGGGTAGTTGTTCTCCAAGAATTTGACTTAGAATTCGTTTCCCCAAAAAGCACAAAGGCACTCACACTGGCCACACTCATGAATGACTTACCCCCATTAACTACATCATCACCACCAAAGGATGACCTCCCTGATGATTTTCTATTCATCATATCCACAAAAGACCCATGGTATGGGGACATCCTTATATATTTACGAACACAGAAGTTCACAGTGCACTTAAACCGTGAGGATAGGTGACGCATCTGACATCAAGCCATTCACCACTTGCTGATTGGAGATGTTCTATATCGTCGAGGCATTGATACCATCCTATGTCATTGCCTCACCCGTGACGAGGTCGAGACTATCCTCAACTCTTGTCATAGTGGAGCCTGTGGTGGGCACCTTTTAGGCCTCGAAACCGCCCAGAAGATTCTACGTGCTAGCTACTTCTGGCCTTCTATCTTCACTGATTGCATAGAGGTAGTCAAGCATTGTTGCATCTATCAGCTCTTTTCCCCAAAGGAAAGAACCCCCCCTGCATCATTACACCCCATAGTCACAATCGGGCCTTTCTACAAATGGGCAATTGACTTCATGACAATCAACCTTGTCTCAACCAATGGTCATAAATACATCATTATGGAAGTCAATTAATTCACTAAGTGGGTCGAGGCCATGCTCACATTTGATTGCAAAAGTGAAACAACAGCGTGCTTCTTCTTCAACCATGTTATTTCATGATTTGGTGTTCCTAAATAATTAGTCTCAGACCATGGAGCACATTTTCAAGACATTGTTTGGGATGGGTTGTCAACCATGTTGAAATTCAAACACCAGTACTCATCTTCCTGCTACCTCCAAGGCAACAACCAAGTTGAAGTAGTCAACAAAATCATCAAAACAATGCTCCAAAGGATGGTGGGAAAGCATAAAACCAACTAGCATCACATGCTATTCTCCACCCGATGGGCTTATCGCACATCCACGAAAACCAAAACCGGTTTCACTCCTTTTCGCCTAGTACATGGCATTGAATCAATACTCCCTATAGAGTGCCAAATCCCATCCCTCCACCTTGCAGTAGAACTCATCCCTGATACTTCAACCTTAGAAGAACGACTCCTCCATCTCAAGAAAACCATAGAAGATTGTCGAGCTAGCCTCTAAGCCATTGAAGTAGCAAAAACATGGTCAAAGGCCCACTATGACTCCCATGTCCACCCTCGCACCTTCAGCAAAGGAAATATGGTTCTAGTATATGACCAACCCAATGATAAGTTGGGTAAAGGCAAGTTCGAGTCAATGTGGTACGACCCATACATCATCAACCATTGCCTCGGAAAAGGGGCATACACCCTTATTGACTCTGATGGATAATTCTTGGAAAACCCCCGCAATGGGCTCTACCTCAAGAAATTTTATGCTTAAGATCACCAATGAGTCACTTCATTTTCTTTTCTTGTTTTTCAATGTTTTTTCCACAAGTCAGGGGCAGCACCATTAGCTGCTAATCCAAAGTCACCCGAAACTAATTTGAGACACCTCTCACACCTTCAGGCTTAAATTTCCATCTCCTTATGAGACCATCATCTCATGTTTAACAAACAAATTTTGGGACCACTTCCCGAAAGCTACCTCGATTTACGAGCCACGTCATGGTGATGCAAGTGTCTGCAGACCTGTACTTACATCACACTTGCCTACCGCCACTCATGTGGGTTCTTAGGCCACCGACCGTAAGGAACATCATTTTTATTTTTTAAGCTGTCTACTCCATCCACCACACCTTATGCACATATTTCGACCACCGTCTGGAAGACGAATCATTTCCTTTGCATGTATTTGGCATATAACTACCTTCGAAATTGCACTCACATCACATGTAGTCAAGTCCCTCCACCACAATTCACACACAACTATCTTGACCTCTATCTGAGAGCCACTTCGGTTTGCGTACCTCTGCCGCGATATATCCCATGCATATATTGGTATGTCTAAGATCCACTTGCTCCGTCCATATTGTATGGATGACCTTTGGACTACTATCCACCGTCCTGACATGGGGCACCGCCTGTGCCACCGCAATCGGTTGACCATACTAGAGTTTCTTTTAAGCTCTTTTTTGACTCCTAAAAGAATGAAAATATTGTTGAGTGCAGCTGCTTCCTTTCCCGCTCGTTAAAGTATAGGAAAGGGCATCTACATTGTCTCATTTATCTCCTTTTGCATATTATGTAGAGCATCAAATGAAAAGGACCACCTTGGCATATTCAAGCCAAGACCATTCCCCTCTGCATATTTTTATGCTTTCTCGGGAAGAGGGGCCGAAATTTACGAAAAAGCTCATCATGGGTTGTCGTTAAGCTTTTTTCCAACCTTCTCATCAAGAAAAGATTGCCGAGCAAACTTGGTTTCGTTCATGCTCATAAAATATTTGAATGACCGTCCAGTCAGTATAGGTTTAACCTTTTATGGCCTGATTGGAATACCAATGGTAAAGAAGTCTCTCATCCCATACAAGATGGGCAAGCTATCCTATGTATACTTTTATCCTTTTTTGGGCATAGGAGACTACCAATGAAAAAGATCCCCCACTGGAATCTTCTTCGTGCTTTCAGACTCTCTAAAATTGAAAGCACCATCGAGCATTTACTCTCTCAAGATCGCCAAAAATCCACGAGATCATACCACAATGATGCCTCTAGACACCACCCCATAGAAAATAGTTTGGCAGCATTCCCACTTTAGGTTGCCTTTGTTCAAAGTACTCTGCAATGTGTCTTCCTTGGATTCCATCAATATCAAAAGTGTCTAACTCCCCCAAGTATTTCCCATCTGTAGTGACATTCCCAGTATTACAACTATGATCCCATTCCCATGAGTCAGTTTCATTTGCTTCCCGGTCTGCCCTGTCGTCATACTCTGAAGAAAGGAATTTTGAGTCTACTACACTCCCTCTGCCCCTGTTCAACTCCTTCCCTTCCCCCCCCCCCCAATTCAGTGGGTCAGTCCACAAATTGGCTCACATCTTTCGGTTATCTCCCTCGCGCTTTTGGTCAAGGAAACACCATTTCCTTGACTAGGGGCAGGTCTCCCTCTATCGACAACAACACACATATTCTAGAGGATAGACCCAGAGGTCCCTGTATCTTGGTTTGATTAACCTCATTGATGAGTTCCTTGGACCACTTGAGAGGAGTCCTTAATGCCTCTCGAGATGGTTGTTTCTCACGTGCTCGACTCCAGCTACATCATCACACCATTGATATTCGTACAGGGTATTGGTATGTGCAGTATTTGGTCGAAGACCACGAATGTCACTTGACTCTAGCACATTGATGAGTCTATTCCAGGGACCTAAACAAGTTTACATCCCTTGTGATTTCCGAGTTGCGTTGGAGACAGTGTTCAGAATCCCTAGTAGTGCTTCCATATAGATTTATGATTGATATAGCATACTTGTACCACAGAGACTTTGACTCTCCATCAGTGAGTCAATACAGCTAGGTACCATTCCAGATCCAGTAGGCCATCAGTCATGAAGATATAGCATTCCATGAGAATGCCATGCGTCCAATGTAGCATTTCTTCGTATCAGTATTGTATTCAGCCTGTCAATGAGGCAACCACTATGTATCATCAATTGTATATGATCGATTCTTGTATTATAGAGCATATATCACATTATTATTTTGACATTGTCACGAGCATGGGGATGCCTGCCTTGTCCATATACATGTCACACATTATTTGTATCTCACCCATTGATGGGAACCATATTAATACAAAAACCAAAATCCACCATGCCCCAGCCCAAGAAGCACCACCTCTCTGCAGAAAATCCTATGATGTTCGCTGGCCATACGATGAGCTCCTGCCCTCAAACATCAGGGGGCAATCTGTTAACCCAAAAAATCCCTCACTCAGCTCTACATGGCCTACACCACCGAAGGACACCCTGTTAAAATATCCAAAATTTCATGTATTATGTTGCAATATCCAAAATAAAGACAGAGATTTTGTTTTCTATATATGTCTAAAAGTCAAATCATATGTTAATTTTATGTATTATGTTATAATATCCAAAATAAAAGTTAAGTCATATATTAATCTCATGTATTATGTTGCAATATCTAAAATAAAGACAGGTTAATTTGATTATTTATTTGAATGTTTTAACGGTTATAGTTATTTACTTTATATTTAAAATATTGCATATAAAAAAGGTTAATTATATTAACTATGATATTTGTGATATTAATATGAAAACACCTTAAAATATTTTTCAAGGTTACAAAGTTTTTATCAATGTTTGTTAAGATTTTACTTAATGGAATAAACTTAAATAAATCTTTATTAAATCTATGCAAATAATAACAAAATTAACAACCTAATATATTTAATATATTACAAAGTCTTTATCAATGTTTGTTAAGCTTTTACTTATTGGAATACAATAAACTTAAATGAATCTTTATTAAATCTATGCAAATAATAATAATAACAAAATTGACAACCAATAAACTTAAATGAATCTCTATTAAATCTATGCAAATAATAATAACAAAATTAACAACCTATTTATAAAAGATATATAATTATTTATTTTTATAATTATTTATAATATTGAGATATACATCTTTACCATATAACTAATGTATTTTTATAATTATTTATAATATTGAGAACAACTATTTTTTTTAATATTAAATTTATGCAAATAATAATAATAACAACATTAACAACCTGAGATATATAATTATTTTTATATATCAATAAAAAATAATATTTATAATATTGAGATATACATCTTTACCATACGACTAGTATTTCTAATAATTATTTTTATTATCAATACAAAATTTATTTATTTATTTGTAAGTTAGTCTTATTACTATTATTTTCTTCTTTTTAAAAAGAAAAAATAATAAACAATTTTGCTACTAATTTCACTTATAAATAATAAACAGTTTTTCTATTAGTTTTATGCATGCACACAAATATTTTCAGACTTATAAAGTCTAATATAATAACTGATTTTATTTATTTATATTATTTTTTATTTGAATTAAATGATCTATCTTATCCTTCATTGGTGCAGGACGGCTGAGTCCCTCCCCTTGTTTATTTTGTTTTTTCTCACTCTGCTCAACAAGATAAGGTCATTCATGTCATGTTCTATTTTGTTTTTGTCTCACTCTGCCGGGCAAGCTAAGGTCATTCATGTCACATGATGTTCTTCGTGTAGTGGGGGTGTATGTGTTCTCTTTGAGTCTAATAAAATGGAATGGAATGAATTGTGGTCAATTTTTTGGGTTTTTTCCTGTTTTCCTTCTAATAGCCGTATTGTTTAACAATACACTGATTAAACATTTTTTAGCTGTTATCTGTAATGTGCATTTAACAGTGTAAAATTTACATTGGTGTGAGAGTTATTATCGGTACGGTCGCGGATAGAAGTGTACATGCTTGTTATTACATAGCTGTAATTTGTATTGCAGGTCACTCCATAGATTGTGTGCTAGTTGGGATAGCTTAGCTTTGCTGCTCGTTAGAGACACATAGTCTTCGAGATAGACTTAAGGGGGTTGAGTTTCAGATGCATATTCAAAGCGATTAGTTCCATACGGAAAAGGTACATATGCAAAGCGAGTAGTTCCATAGGGAACAGGTTGAACGTCTTGGATAAGAGCATCAAGATTAGAGGAGAGAGCTCAGCTAACCCTGTTACCTCCTTCCTACCCATGATTACTAACCCAGCTACCTAGGTTCCTAGCTCCACCTACCTCAGATAGCCAGACCAACCTCACCCATGTGCCTTCTTCTGCCCATGCCTTCCCATGCAACTTAACCTAGTTGGCTTGGCTAGCCTGCACCTACCTACCCTTAGCCTTAAAACCCCTGGGGATTCCTTAGATATCCGTGGACGCAACAAAGGAAACATGGTGGACGATCAAGATCGACCAAACATGATTAACGATTAAGAGAAATGGCTCAACTAGCCCATGCAAATCTATCCAACCAATACAACCCAGCAGCTAACACCCAAACTCTCCACTCCATGAATTTGTTGGTGGTGAGAGACACATAGTATTCAGGATAGCTTTGTTGCTGGTCAGAGACACATAGTCTACAAGAGTTGCATTGTCCATATGGAGTTTTGTCCTTGATCCAGGTAATGTTCTAAATTTATGTATAGTTCATGGAACACCTGTGACATCTAGGTGGCAAAGTTAGAGAATGTAAGTAGAAATTATATCATAGTGAACAACTAATTTGTTTATTGTTGGAAGAAATACAAAGCATTACCAAAATGAGCTTCAGTCCCTCTCAATGGCAAACAAAATAGACGATTTCAAATTCAAAACCCACATGAAAAACTCATTTAAAATATGAATTCCAAGTCATGTGGTTGACAAACTGGAGGATAAATAAAATAAAACCATGGCAGAATTTAGAAAAAAATATCACTGTCATAAATTTCAATGTGAATCAATGCCCATCCATCCATCATGTTCAAAGCACTTGGTAAACAAAAGTGAGTTGAACTTACCTATAAATTCAGTGCAACCAAGTTGAAGTCCGATTAGCGCCAAATGTGAAGCACCATGCATTGCCAAAATTACGATAGAAAAAATGAAAAAATGCCGATAACTTTGAAATTCAAAGCCTCTAACTCCTGAGATGTGAATCACAAATGGAATTTTGAATTACTTGTTTCCATCGAGAGTGAATATCTACCGACAAAATCTCAACTTGCCTGGGTCAGGGTTGTATTTTTCTTTCATTGGTGGTTTGTTCTGAAAATGAAAAAAACGTGTCAACGTGTAAACCCAAAATCCAAATATTTTTTTACCTGTCAAAGTTGACATGTTTATCAAAAACTTACATGTCAAATACATGTAAAAATGAAAAAACCGTGTCAAATTCCTCAGTTTTTTCCTTATCTCTTGATCAAATTGTTTGTGGGGCACCTGTTTTTTCCAATGAAAGAATACTAAATTGTTTGTTGATTTCCATTGAAACTAGAGATTGGATAAAAATAACATTGGCCATGTGTCCTAAAATTGAGGTTGTGGAATTCCAGCTTGATTGTATGGAAGAGGAGATTGATACTCTGGAGAAGTTATTGTTGAGAGAGGATGAGCTAATTGGGTTTTTCCACAAGGACCTGCAATATGGAAACATAATGCTTGATGAAGAATATAAGTCCTTGATGATAATTGTGAGTATCCTCCTTTTGAATATTCCCACTAGCTCATAACTTCTTGGTTAGTTGCCATCACTCGTGACCATATAGGGATGCAATACTCTTATTTATCGAGGTTAATAAGTAGATTTATTTTTCCCTTATAGTCTGAATGCGGTGCAGTTGTCCCTAATGTCTCTGAATTGGAGATGGAACATTTCCTACCTTGCTCTCGTCAGCTATAAAACTGCAGACCTTTTGCAATTAAGAATGGGACTGCAGGAGAACTTTTAGTGATGTAAAAATGTTAAATTTGAGAGGGTATAGTGTATTGACAGGGAGTAGATGACCCATGTAGCCAAGGAAAGGTTTGGAGACCATCTACTTGCTCCATCAACAAATCCCATCTACCGGTTTGAGGTGTGCTCCATATGGAGCAATGAGAGGAAACGATACATAAGACTCATTTTTGAAAAATGTATAAAACAAAAAAGGAGGAAGACTATAATACAAGTTGTACTATCGTCACTCAAAGGGGTGACGTTAGAGGGAAATTTGTTTGGACTTTCCAGGGATTAGCGGTCATTCCTTTGTGTGACACAATGAACCCTAGGAGACTTCCCATTGGGACACTGAAAGCACACTTGAAAGGGTTCAGGCGGATTTCATACTCGCAACATCGTAGGAAGACTTGTCGCAGGTCATCTATGTGTTGTGTTTGCTTCTGCAACTACGCAATGAGGTTGTTAAGACAAACCAACATGATGTGAACAAGGTCACGAAAGCAATTTTTCATGGCACACTAGAAGGTGGCTCCAACATTTTTCAGGCCAAAGGGAATGACACAATACACAAATGTGCCCCAAGGGGTTGTGAATGTCATCTTATAACGGTCTTCTTTCCATATTTGGATTTGGTTATAGCCAGAAAATCCATCTATGAAGGAAAAGGCCTCATGTCTGGTGCATGCATCGATAATCTGATCGATGAAGGGTCTTGGGAAGTTGTCTTTGGGACACACCCCATTGAGATTGCGGAAGTCTATGAAAATGTGGATGGTACCATATTTTTTATTTACAGGAACAAGATTAGAAACCCAAGTGGTGTAGGCAATGGGGTAGATAAATCCGGTTGTGCGCAGCTTCTCTATCTCGGCTTTCACCGTGGCCACTTTGGAAGGGTGAATCAGCCATTGCTTTTGGTGTACTAGGGCCACACGGGCCATGTGTAGATGTGGTGTTCCACAACGGATGGATCTAGGCCAAGAATTTCAATGTAAGACCAGGCAAAGATGTCACGGAATTTTTGGAAGAGAGCTTTGTAGGCAGTGCCTCTTCTAGGGACCAAGATGCCCCCAGCATGATTTCTTCAAAAATCTCAGGATTGGTTGAGATGTTGATTTTGACGGTGGGAGAGATGTTGGCCATGTTCCCTTCTTCGAAGTCGTCTGGTGCCGGGATGGGGTTCTTGAACCAGTCGACTTTCCCACGGATGAAATCTTTGGTTTCCACGAAAAAATGGTCAGACTGCGACACAAGTTCTTCGGGGAGGAAGAACAAGCGATGGTGCATGTCGTCCCATGGGTATTCTAGGGTGGTTAAAGCTTTAAGTATCTCCTCATCATTGCGGAATCAATGAAGAAACATGTATGATGGACCATCGTTGGAGGTGGAGACAAGCGGGTCAGTTGAACTAAACATCATGTGAATGGACATGGTGTCTGAAGAACAAGGTGGGGGGTGAACTTCTTCAATCAAGGTGATCTCAGAATCCAGGGAATGATGACGGAGTTCAACTAAAGCCATTCAAAATTTGGGTAAGTCTTGGCAATGGTGAGAATAATGTCCATACAAACTGCAGAGTGCCCAAGCATGGTTTGTTCTCAGTGACTTGTTTCTGACTATTGGAACGGTTAGAAGTTCAACCACGAGGAGGTTTTCGGTTGTGTCCATGGCATCCAAATACGCACAGATCATTGGAATTTCAGGGAAATTCTAAGTTGGATGGCCCTATTGTTCACAGATGGCGCAAGGTAGGATCTGTTGAGGTTCTGTGGTGGCTTTGGCATTTTTTCCCCTGGCCCTTTTTGGGTAGGGTGGTGTTGGTGCGGATGCAGTGGTTGGTTTTTGCAGACTAGGTGGAGGGTCGGACTCGATCGCAATGGGATACATAGGTGTTAACACTACCTGGGGTATCGATGGTTGAGTTGGTGGGTCAAGATACCAAACTAGAATGCCCAATGTAAAGTTGGGTAGGTTGAGGGTGGCCATTACTGGCTTGTTCATGACACCAGGTGGGAGAAAGAAGAAGGGAATTATATGGACTGGTGGGGAGCCAAGCTAACTCCCTATTGGTTGTATGTGGGGTTGTGGTTGTGGTTGTAGCTGCGTGTAATGCTACGGCTGCGGGTGATGTTGCAGTTGCTATTTGTGTTGAAGTTGTGGTTGGGGCTGCAGCTGCGCTTGTTTTTTGGGTGCAATGGTGCTAGATGAGACCATGCACAAGTCTACAGTCTCATTTTGTGTCGGTGGCGGTGAAACTAAGGGAAGACAGTTGATCAATCGTCACGATCTTCCCTTTGTGCTAGATGTATGACGCAACCACTCTCATGGCATACATATAACTTCTTCCGAGAAGGAGGTTATAGTCCAGTTGAGTGTTGACAACCTCTATGTCAATCAGAACTATCTTCCTAGCTAATGTGATGGGGACATGGGGAAGGGTTCCTTGGGCTTTAGTGGGATGGCCATCATAATCCTGCAGGGTTGTGGAGGATGGTTGCAAAATTGGGGATCCAAGTTTCTTCCAGACTAGGGTAGACATAACACATGTAGATGTCCCCTCATCTACTATGCACTGGTGCACAACCAAGTTCCGGATAGACACTGGGATTTGGAAGGCGATGGTGGATGGCATGTACAGTTCTCCATTCTCTGTGTCAAATGTGATCAACTTGGAGTCGAAGGGGTCTATAGCCCCAAGGGCAGCTAGTAATGATTTTCGCTATGTTGGGCACATTTTGAGTACCTATAGAGCGGACATGGGCATTGGTGTTTGGTCCAAATCATCCACGATGCTATATCTGACTACAGCTCTAACCCACGGGGACTTCAATTAGTGAACCTCTCACATAGCATGTGCAATCGTGGGATATTAAAGAATACCCTTAATTTCCATAGATATTGACCCAAACTCTTTTTGTTGAAACCCCCTCCCAATACTTAAAACCTCCTCCCCACCCCTTTTTATAGCTCAATCCTTATAAACCACCCTACCCACCCCCTCCTTAAACCCCTCATCCCCCCAATACCTACAATATATTGGTTCAATTTTTGATAATTTTAAAACCCACAATATGAACTAACATGATAGGATATTGGTCAACAAGTGAAGCCCCGTGCTCTAACCGTGGCGTTATTGGACACTCGGCATATGTGGGGGCAGGGTTAAGGGCATAACTGAAAGGGTGCATTGACTAATTTGGACGTAGTTGTGTCAGCAGGTTCAGTGGTGGTTTTGTACTGATTCCTTCTAGTTTGTAGGTTGACCTCTTCAGTCGTCATGGCTAGCAGGTGGTGGACACCTATTTCAGCCATGGGAGGTTCCCCCGGAGCATTGGGATTGGATTTGGGAGGAGGTGCGGTTGATGGGTTCTAAAGCACCATAGGAGGAGGTCCTTGTGGTCCCAGGTTGGGTTGGGCTTGATTTGTAACGTTTGCAGCCCATTGAACCTCATTCTGAATGGCCTACTTAGCATGACCCATGAGGGGACACTCGAATGTGTAGTTCCCATAGACCTCACAGAGTGTGCATGGTTGGTTTGTGCGCAACTAGGCATTGCGTCTTGGTGCATTTGGTCATGGGGGATTTTGGGCAGGTCGGTTTGCCGTGGCATTGTTAGGTGGGTTTGGTTGTTCACCACCTCCCTGAAGTTGATTATTGGTTTGGTTTCTGGGTCGATTATTTTGGGCCTACCCTTGTTGATTATTGGGGGAAGGCTTGTTGGGATGGTTTTGTTGTGCAAATACTTGTCCCAACAGAGCAAGTGGAGTGGGGGTGAGGGTTTTAACCCCTTGCACTGGTGGTGCATAATAAATTTGGGTTGGTGAAAGTGCGACAAATGTGGGAATTTTCCCCACGTATTGTTGTGTCTGCCATGCGAAGGCCTGAGCTTGCTGTGGTGGTGCAGTTTGTGCATAGGAAGTTGTTGCTCCAGACTAGGACATCATTCTGGCATAGTCTGAAGTTTGGTTTTGGTAGGTAACACTAGAAGTGTTGCTTGGTTATGGTGGAACTGCAGGTGGTGTCAGACGGTGTTGTGCCTATTGGGATATTGAGTGTGTGATGCCATCTGTAGCATGGGATGCCCCCGGTGCATCCCGGTAGAAGGTACCCAGATGGGCAGTGTCTGGAATGACGGTGTAGAGGTATCCAGACTATGCATAAATCAGGTCAAACTGTTGGGCTTTCAGTATGGCCTCTTCTTCAGAGTGGAGACGTTCGGATGCAACATCCTTTGCTATGGGTGGGAGCAAAGTTTTGAGAAACCAATCCAAAAATATCATGTCCTCAAGTTGGATCTTGCACAAACTACGACATCACCGCCACTCATGGATGTGGTAGGTTATATGTGTCATGATGCTTTGGCAGCAGGATAACAAGATTTCCACCCCTTCGTCATATCTGATGGGGAGTTGGAAATACTGTAGGAACATGAAAGCTAAGGAGTTGAAATCTGGTTACTTGGCTTGCAGTAGCTCAATGTACCATTTGGCTGTCACACCTGTGAGGGTGCATTGGAACAGTCTTATCCTGATCAAATCATCTACAATGCTATTTGAGGAGCACCATAAATGGAATGTCATGATGTGATTTTGGGGACACTCCTCTGCGTTCTCTTCAAACTTGGGAATGTCTTAGGGAAGTTTGGTTGGCATGGGAGGCCAAAACGTTTGATGGTGGATGGGGTCGTTTTTCAATCAAGCCAAATCAAGCAAGTTAAGACGAGCCATGAAAGACATATTTGACCCCAGGTTGATGTGAGATGGGGAAGGTATGATGGTGGGGTTTGCAGGTACATAATGTACCTACATAGTTGGGGGTGCTGGTGGTGCCATTGTAGATGGGCCAATGCCCCCAAGTGTGGTGTGAGGGATAATGTGGATGGAAGGGCCACTACCCCCATGTGTGACAGGAAGGGAAGTGTATGTGGAAGGGGCACTTCCCCCAAGTGTTGCAGGTGGGACAGCTTGAGTGGTTAGTATGGGTGGTGGCAGCTGATTGATGATATTTTGCATGACCGTGTTGGGGCCACCTGCAAGGTTGTTGGTGATAATTTGGGGTGTGGACATGGGTCCACTAGCGATTGCTATGCTGAAAAATGGATTTAGGTTTGCACTAGCCATGGGGCTTGATGGTGCTATGTGCAAGTCTGGTTTAGACTGATATGGGTCTGAATCTGAATCAGAGGCTGTGTGGCCTTCTGATGGTGTGAGAGGTCATCAAGAATGGTCTCGACGGTGTCAGTTCAATGTTCTAAATTGTGGTGGTTTGCCTCTTAGGTGTGAGGAAGAGCATGGGGGATCAATTGTGTTACATTTATGTATCAAACTAGTGGGAATGATATTTTGGACCCCAATTTCAAATGGATTCCTATTGGCTATAGGTGGTCACTTGGCCACCAAGACTGCCAGAAGAAAGCGCTTGGATTTTTCCTCATGGGTGTTCTACTCAATCGATGGGGGTCGTTGCCCATTTCACTTGGCAATTCCTCTTAGTGTCCAACTACTTTAGGGTTCCTGTGGTACTCCTCACAATGAGTTTCTGGGCAGAGCCCAAGTACTTCCCATGATTAAGGCTGCATATTTTTGAACTTAGTGTAAATTAATCAATTTTAGTGGCTCTCTCAGCGTTATGAACTGAGTGGGGTTGATTACGTGGTATGGTGTATATGTATTTCTTTTTTTCTGCTATCATGTGGCTGCAAGTGGTTTATGAATATGTCACAGAGTTCATATATCATTGTAAATAACAACAATAAATAATAAGAAATGTTTTAGACAAATACCATTTTTACCCTAAATTGTGATTGCCTAACTAGGTGACTACCTTGCACCTATATTCTTCTTCAACCAAGAGAAGGTTTCAGGATCTCAACAAAATGGGACTAAGCCCATCCATAGATCCATAGGTCAACTCCTGGATGCAAGGTTGGTCAACAGGGAAGATGCTTAGCACCGTGAGAATCCCTCCTTCTCTACCCCCTCTACCTTCCAAGTCATCTGTTTTTAACGGTTTTGAACAATATTCAGTGAAGGGCCTATTATATACGAGCTGTGCCCTTCGTCTTATCCCAAAATACCCCAAAGGGTGATGACTGGGTAGAGGAGGAAGGGTAAGAAAGATATGATTTTAAGTCAGTTTTAGTTAGGCTAGATTCATTAACCATTTTTTTTTAATTTACACTTTGTTTGTACATGAAATTGCAATAGACTAAAACAGAAACAAAAATGGGACTATTGTGCTGGACAGAGGTGGTTGAGCCACACTAAAAGTACTTAGTAAACAGAAAAATTAACTTCTGAGTGACAAACCGCACATTTCGGGTCAAATGTGGCGAGGGGGTCACTAAAATTTTTCGGAAACAGGCAAGGGGGTCACACAAATTTCACAGACAGAAGCGGTCTGCCTTTCTGAAGGAAGTTGCACCTTTTGGGATAAAAAGGGCAACCTTGTCATGCCTAAGATGCCTAAATGACTGACCCAGTCCCCTATTTAGGCCCAATAAGTGAGACCTACTCCGGATTTGGGGTTTTTTTGGTCCTTAGTCAGATCCAGTCGACAGTAACCTGTACTATGGCCAAACAAACTCTGATTTTCCTTGCAGAGGCTTCAGTAGCAACAAAAACTAAAAACAAATAGGATTTAAACTAGATTTGACAAAAAAAAATTAACCTAGGGAACAAACTGAAATAAACTTGAAATTTAAAAAACTGAACCAGGGATCCCGTGGGCTCGACCTGGTATGGTCGCCAGTTCTATAGCAGGGATTTCTCCTTGCTACATGGGTAGGAATGGATCCCTTTCATCTATAGTATTGAAGGGTAGGTTCCTATGTGGAAATGCTCAAAATAAATGGATAAAAAGAGAAGAAATGGTCGGAAGCCCCTCTGCAAAAAATGTTAGGGCTTTGATCCGAGAACCTACAAACAACTATTAGAGACAATAAACCTGCAAGAAGAATATGAAAACCTGCAAACAAGCTATGGGTTAAACAAAAGCAAAGAAATGAAACAAAACACACAAGTATACCTCTTCTTTGGTGCAATGGGCCACCATGCCCTGGCTAGGGGAAGCAGCTCTCTATCTCACTTAGCAATGGAGGAGATATGGGTCAATGGGGAAGACGAGTGGAAGAGAGGGGGATGTGGGTGGCTTGAGAGTCAAAGGATCTCAAGGAATCCATCGGCAGAATAACAGTATGCAAGGGAAGAGTTGTTTGAGAGTGACCCCCACCCCTCCTTTTATACCTTTTTTGGGGATTTTTAGGGTTTTAAGCCCTTGGTCAAGGCTTTAGCCCCTTTTTTGGGATTTTAGATCCTTCCACCCTAAATTTAGCTCTTTTTAGGGTTTTAGGCTCCTTTGAGGGGTTTTAGCCACTTTTTGGAGGCTTTAGCCCCTAGGAGAGTTATTTAGGCTCCCTTTTGGGGTTTTTAAGCCCTTTTTCTCATTCTTAATCCTTTTTTAGGGTGTGGGGGTCTAATGGGGTGATACAAAGGTCATGCATGGGTATCCTTGGGTGGTGTAGGCCATATAGAGCTGAGTGAGGGATTTTTTGGGTTAACAGAGGCCATGCCCACATTTGATTGCAAAAGTGAAACGATGACACGTTTCTTCTTTAATGACTTCATTTCATGATTTGGTGTGCCCAAACAGTTGGTCTCAGACCATGGTAAACACTTTGAAGATGTTGTTTGGACTGAACTTTCAACCATGTTGAAATTCGAACACCAGTACTCATCTTCCTACTACCCCGAGGGAAACGACCAAGTTGAAGCAGTCAACAAAATCATTAAAAAATGCTTCAAAGGATGGTAGGAAACCATAAAACCAACTGGCATCAAATGTTGTTCTCTGCCCTATGGGATTATATCACATCCACAAAAAATGCAACCGGATTCACCCCTTTTTTCCTAGTACATGGCGTTGAATCAGTACTCCCTATGGAGTGCCAGATCCCATCACTTCGCCTCGCAGTATAAATCCTCCCTGACACTTCATCTTTGGAAGAACAAATCCTCCAACTTGAGAAAAACATATAAGGCCACTGAGCTACCCTCAAAGCCATCGAAGCAGTGAAAACATAGTCAAAGGCCCATTATGACTCCCATGTCCACCCTCACACCTTCAGCGAAGTCGATATGGTTCTAGTCTATGACCAACCCAATGACAAGTTGGGAAAAGGAAATTTCAAGTCAATTTCGTACGACCCATACTCCGTCCACCATTGCCTTGAAAAAGGGGCATACACCCTTATTGAATCTGATGGACAAGTCTTGGGGAAACCCCGTAATGGGCTCTACCTCAAGAGATTTTATGCTTAACATCACCAATGAGTCGCTTGATTTTCCTTTTTTGTTTTACAACATTTTTTGCCACAAATCAGAAACCCCCATTCAAGGGAAACACCATTAGCTACTTGTTCAGAGTCACTCGGAGCCTATTCAACACACCCCTCACACCTCCGGGATCAAATTTATATCTTTTAATGGGACCATTATCTCATGTTTAACAAGTAATTTTTGGGGCCACTTACCGAGAGTTACGTTGGTTTAAGTACCACATTGTGATGGAAGTGTCTCTGGACCTGTACTTGCATCACACTTGCCTACCGCCACTCATGCGGGTTCCTGGACCATCTCCCCGGAAGGAACATAATTTCATTTCAATATATAGCTGCCTAATCTGTCCACCGCACCTTACGCAGGTTACAGGACCATCACCCAGAGGAAGGATCATTTTTGTTGCATGCATTTGGCATATA
Organism: Pseudotsuga menziesii; assembly: GCA_001517045.1. Lineage (NCBI taxonomy): Eukaryota > Viridiplantae > Streptophyta > Pinopsida > Pinales > Pinaceae > Pseudotsuga > Pseudotsuga menziesii. The sequence goes on from LPNX010228228.1 coordinate 286,845, forward strand.
GCTACATTCAGACTTGCACTTACACCATATGTAGTCAAGTCTATCGACCACAACTCACACACGACTCTCCTGACCTCTGTCCGAGAACCTCCTTGGTTTGTGTGCCACTACCACACCGACTCGTGTTCCTCTACCGCGATATATCCCATGCATGTATTGTTATTTTCAAGAGCCACTTGCTCCATCCATACTACATGAATGACTTTTTGACCATTGCCCATTTTCCTGACATGGGCGCACCATCAGTGCCCCCTCGATTGGTTGACCATACTAGAGTTTCTTTTAAGCTCTTTTCTGACTCCTAAAAGAATGAAAAGATTGCTGAGCGCAGCTGCTTCGTTTCCTGCTCATTAAACTATAGGAAAGGGTTTCTACATCATCTCATTTATCTCCTTTTTGTGGACTATGTAGACCATCAAATGAAAAATACCACCTTGGCACATTCAAGCCAAGACTATTCCCCTCTGCATCCTTTTATGCTTTCTCGAGAAGAAGGGCCAAACTCTACGAAAATGCTCACCATGGGTTGTCATTAAGCTCTTTTCCTGCCTTCTCATCAAGAAAAGATCGTCGAGCAAACTTGGTTTCATTCATGCTCATAAATGTATTTGAATGACAGTCCAATCAATACAAGTTTAACCTTTTCTAGCCTTATTGGACTACCAATGGTAAATAAGTCTCTTATCCCCTAAAGGATGTGCGAGCTCTCCTATGTACACTTTTATCCTTTTTCAGAAATAGGATACTATCAATGAAAAAGATCCCCCACTAGACTCTTCTTCATGTTTTCATACTCTCTAAAACTGAAAGCTCGATCAAGGAGTTACTTTCTCAGGCTCACAAAAAATCCACGAGATAATACCACAACAGTGTCTCTAGACACCACCCCATAGATAATAGTTCGGTAGTATTCCCACTTTTGGTCTCCTTTGTTCAGAGTACTCTGCGATGTGTCTTCCTTGGATCCCATCAATACCAAAAGTGTCTACCTCCCCCAAGTATTTCCCATATGCAATGAAATTCCCGGTAGTACATCTATGATCCCTTTCCCATGAGTCAGTTTCATTTGCTGCCTAGTCTACCCTACCGTCATACTATGAGCAAAGGAAGTTTGTTTCCTCCATGTTCCCCTGCCCCTGTTCAACTTCTCCCCCTACCCACCACTCCCCATTCAGTGGGCCAATCCTTAGATTGTCTGAGACCTTTTGGTTATCTCCCTCGTGCTTCTGGTCAATGAAACACCATTTCCTTGGCTACTTGCAGGTCTCCTTCTATCGACGACAACACACATATTCCAAAGGAGACCCAAAGGTCCATGTATATTGGTTTCATTGACCTCATTGATGAGTTCCTTGGACCACTTGAGAGGATTCCTTAGTGCCTCTTGGGATGGTTGTTTCTCACATGCTCAACTCCAACTACATCATTGCACCGTTAAGATTCGTATAGGGTATTGGTTCGTACAGTATTTGGTCAAAGACCCTGGATGTCACCTAACTCTAGCACATTGATGAGTCTATTTGAGGGACCCAAACAAGTTCATGTCCCTTGTAATTTCTGGGTTGCGTTGGAGATAGTGTTTAGAAGCCCCAACAATGCTTCTATATAGATTTATGATTGATGCGGAATATTTGTACCATGAAGACTATGACTCTCTGTTAGTAAACTATGTACCGTTCTAGATGCAATAGACCATCAGTCATGAATGTTAACCCAAAAAAATCCCTCACTCAGCTCTACATGGCCTACACCACCCAAGGACACCCACACACGACCCCCATTTGACCCCCACATCCTCAAGAAGGCTTAAAAATATGAAAAAGGGCATAAAAACCCCTAAAAAGAGCCTAAATAGCTCTCCTAGGGGCTAAAATCCCTCAAAGGAGCCTAAAACCCTAAAATGAGCTAAATTTTGAGCGAAAGGGGCTAAAAGCCCTGACCATGGGCTTAGAACCCTAAAAAGATATAAATAGAGGGGTGGGGGTCACTCTCAAAACATTCCTCCCTTGCATACTATTATGCTGCCCGAGTGAATGCCTTTAGACCATTTGTCTCTCAAGCCACCCACACTCCCTCTCATCCATCTTCCCTTTGAGCCATAGCTCCCCCATTGCCAAGAGAGAGGTGCTTCTCCAAGCTAGGGAATGGTGGCCCATTTCTACCAAGAGGTATAAGATTTGTTTAGTGTCATGTTTACTTCTATTTTTTTTCTAAGCTAGTTTGCTTGTAGGTTTATTTTGTGTTCTAACAGGTTGTATGCAGGTTTCTGGAGTCTAACCTTGTGTGCAGGGTTTACATCTCTTTCCTTTCTTTCATTTTTCTTTTTCTTGCATTACCATTAGGAAACCTATCCTTATGTCCTATAGATGAAAGGTATCCATTCCTACCCTGTAGCAAGGGAGAAATCCTTGCTATAGAACTGGAGACCATACCAGGTCGATCCCACAGGATCCCTGGGTTTATTTTTCAAAGTTTCAGTTTTTAGTTCTGTTTTTTCCCTAGTTTAATTTCCTATTAAAATCTAGATTATATTCCTATTTATTTACATTTCCAGTTACTATTGAGCCTCCTCAAGGAAAATTCGAGTCCATTTGGACACAGTACAGGTTACTGTCAGCTGGATTGGACTCAAGGTAAAAAAAAAATCAGTTTTCAGATCAGGTCGCTCTTATCGGGCCCAGAGAGGGGACGAGGTCGCTCATTCTGGCCTCATAGGTGAGACCAAGTCACCTAATGAGCCCCGAAAGGTGCGAACCCCTTCTAGAATTCAGCCTGCTTCTGTCTACAAATCTTGAGCAACCCGCTCGCCTGTTTCTGGAGAAATTTGGCGACCCCCTCACCGCATTTGACCCGAAGAGTGCTATTTGTCACTCAGAGTTTGATTTTTTAAAAGTTAAGGACTGTCAGTGCGGCTCAGTTGCCTCTGCCCATCCAAATTGTTTTTATTTCTATTTCCATTTCTATTTCTGTTCATTTCATTTACAGAACAAAGCTTGATTAAATCAAAGTGTAAATCAATGCTTAATGGGTTAATGAATATAGCTTGATTAAAATTTACTTAAAATCAACATCTTTCCTAACCCTTCCTCCTCTACCCAGTCATCACCCTTTAGGGTATTCTGGGATAAGACGAAGGGTGAAGCTCGTAGAGTAATAGGCACTCCACCTATTATTTTTCGAAGCCACTAAAAACATGTGACTTGGAAGGTAGAGGGGGTAGAGAAGGAGGGATTCTCACAGTGCTCAATTTCCTCCCTGTTGACTAACCTTGCATCCGCAAGGTGACCTATGGATCTACGGATGGGCTTAGTCCCATTGTGTTGAGATCCCAGCACCCTCTCCTTGTTGAAGAGAAATATAGGTGCAAGGTAGTCACTTGGTCAAGCTATCATAGTTCAAGATCACAAATGGTAAATGTCTAAAAAAAAATTATTACTATTTACTGCTTTCATCACAAATTTATGAACTCTATGGAATATTCATAAACCATTTAAGTAGCCACCATATATAACAGGAAAACAAAATACATACACACCATACCATATAAATCAACCCAACTCAGTTCATGACGCTAAGTGAGCCAATAAAATTTACAATTTACACTAAGTTAAACATCTGTAGTCTTTGAGGACATAAGTCCCTAACTGCCTTAACCGTGGGAAGTACTTGCACTCAGCCTAGAAACTCATTGTGAGGAGTAGCATGGGAACCCCAAAGTAGCTGGTCGCTGAGAGGAATTGCCAAGTGAAACGGGCAATGACCCCCACCGATTGAGTAGTACTCCCGTGAGGAAAAATCCAAGTGCTGTCTTCTGGCAGTCTAGGTGGCCGAGTGACCACCTGCAACCAGAGTGACCACCTGCAGCCAATAGGAAGCCATTGAAACCGAGGTCCAAAAATCATTACCACCATTTTAACATACAAATTTGACATGATTGATCCCTCACACTCTTCCTCACACCTAAGAGGTGAACCACCATAGTTCAGGTCATTAAACCGACATCGTCGAGACCATTCTCGATGACCTTCCACACCATCAGAAGGCCACAGAGCCTCTGATTCATACTCAGAACCATATCAGTCTGAACCATATCTGCACACTGCACCATCAAGCCCCATGGTTGGTGCAAACCTGGATTCATTTTATGATGTAGTAATTGCTAGTGGACCCATGTCCACACCACAAACCATCACAAAAACCCTGTAGGTGGCCCCATCATGGTTATGCAAACCGTCATAAGCCAGCTACCACCACCCATATTGACCAGTCAAGCTGCCCCACCTGCAACAAATGGGAGCAGTGGCCCTTCCACCCACATTATCTCTCCCACCACACTTGGGGGCACTAGCCCATCCACAATGGTGCCACAAGTACCCCCAGCTATGCAAGTGCATTATGTACCTGCAAATCCCACCACCATGGATGCCCCATCTCACATCAACTTGGGGTCAAACCTTTCTTTCATGGCACATCTCAACTTGCCTGATTTGGCTCAATTAACAAATGACCCTATCTGCCATCAACCTTTTTGGCCTCCGATTCCAACCAAACTTCCCTCAGACATTCCCAAGTTTGAAGGAAAGGCAGGGGATTGCCCTCAAAACCACATCATGACATTTCATCTATGGTGCTCATCAAACAACATTGTAGATGATTCAATCAGGCTAAGACTATTCCAATGCACCCTCATGGGTGCTGCAGCCAAATGGTACATTGAGCTAGCACAATACCCAGATTTCAACTCCTTGGCTTTCATGTTCCTGCAATATTTCCAACTCCTCGTCAGATATGACGAAGGGGTGGAGATCTTGTTATCTTGCTGCCAGAATACTGCGACCCACATAACCGACCACATCCATGAATTGTGGCGACACCGTAGTTTGTGTAAGATCCAACTTGATGATAGGATCTTCCTAGATTGGTTCCTTAAAACCTTTCTCCCACCTATAGCAAAGGACGTCGCATCTGAACATCCCCAATCCAAAGAGGAGGCCATCTTGAAAGACCAACAATTTGATCTGATCTATGCATAGTCTAAATACCTTTACACCATCATTCCAGACACTTCTCGTGTAGGTGCCTCCTACCGGGATGCACCGGGGGAATCCCATGCTGCAAATGGCATAATAGGTTCTGTCTCTCACCAACCACAACACCGTCTGACACCACCTGCAATACCACCACAACCAAGCAACACCACTAGTGTTTCCTACCAAACCCAAACTCCAGACTATGCAAGAATGATGTCCCAGTCTGGAGCCACAACTTCTTACGCACAACCTGTGCCACCACACCAGGCCCAGGAATTATCTTGGCCGAGACAGCAATATGCAGGGAAAATGCCCACATCTATGGCACTGGCACCTACCCAAATCTACTATGCACCACCGGTACAAGTTGTTCAAGGCCCTGCCCCTACTCCACCTACTCTATTGGGGAAAGTATTTGCACAACAAAACCATTCCAACCAGCCAGCCCCCAATAACTAACAAAGGAAACCTGAGAATAATCGACCCCGAAACCAAGGAAACAATCAACCGCAGGGAGGTGGTCAACAACCAAATCCTCCCAACAATGTTGTTGCAAACCGGCCAACCCAAAATCCTCAACAACCAAATGCACCAAGACGCAACACTCCATTGCAAACAAACCAACCATGCACATTATGCGAGGTCTACATGAACTACACATTCGAGTGTCCCTTCATGGGTCGTGCTAAACAAGCCATTAGAAATGAGGTTCAACATGCCACCAATACAATGGACCAAACCCAACCCAACTTGGCACCAAAAGGACCTCCTCCTATGGTGCTCCAAAACCCATTACCATTCCAAGGATTGGTGGCAACTGTACCCCCTTCCCAACCCAATCCCAATGCTTCGAGGGCACCTCCCACTATAGAAATAGGTGTCCACCACCTACTAGCGATGATTACTAAAGAGGTCAATCTACAAACCAGATGAAATGAGTATGGAACCAACACTGAACCAGCTGACACATCAGTGGAATCTAAGTCTAAAACAGTCAATGCACCTCTTCGGTTACCCCCTTTCCCGTGGCCCCCCATATTCCAGGTCTCCAATAGCGCCACGACTAGAGCTACTATCAGCTACAGCATCATGGATGATTTGTCCCAAACACCTACCGCCATGTCCACTCTTGAGGTACTCAAAACTTTCCCAATGCAACGGAAAGCCTTACTAGCCGCCCTTGGTGTCGTGGATCCCTCTGACTCCAAGTTGATCACATTCAACACAGAGAATGGAGAAATGCAGATGCCATCAACCACTGCTTTCCAAATCCTGGTGTCTATCTAAAATTTGGTCGTGCACCGATGCATAGTGGATGAGGGGGCATCCACATGCGTTATGTCTACCCTATTTTGGTAGAAGCTTGGATCCCCAATTCTACAACCATCCTCCACAACTCTGTAGGCTTATGATGGCCATCCCACTAAATCCCAAGGAATCCTCCCCCATGTCCCCATCTCATTAGATGGGAAGATAGTTTTGATTGACATAGAGGTTGTCAATGCTCAATTGGACTATAAATTTCTCCTTAGAAGAAATTATGTGTATGCCATGAGAGATGTAGCATCAACTTTCTTTCATCTCATGATGTTCCCCCATGAAGGGAAAATCATGAAGGTTGACCAACTGACTTATCACGATCTGCAAGGGATAACGACACCCGCCAACATTATCCATATGATCAACACCATTGAGTCGCAAGGGATGACCACACACGCCAATGTTATCCCTGTAGTCAACACCATGGTTGACAACATACCAGCCTCCCCATTGTTCAATGTGGGCCTTGGGTTATTTTTTGATACCACCATGACGACTTCTTTCACCTTAGTGTCACCACCACCGACACCAAACGAGACAACGGACTTGTGTATGCTCTCATCCAGCACCGCTGCACCTAAACAACAACCGCGGCCACAACCACAACACTGTCTGCAGCCGCAACATCAACATCAGCCGCAACATCATCCACAGCCACAGCATTACACATAGCCGCAACCACAACCTCATCCCGACATACAACCATCAGGGATTTATCTGGGCTCCTCTCTAGTCCATCCAATTCCCTTCCTCTTTCCCCCACCTGGTGTCATGAGCAAGCCAGTAATGGCCACCTTAGACATACCCAACTTTACATTAGGAATTTTTGTGTGGTATCTTGATCCACCAGCTCAACCACCAATTCCCTAGGTAGTCTTAACCCCCATGCAACCCATTGTGGTCGATTCTCATCCTCCACCCGGCCCACAAAAACCAAACACCACAACTGCACCCGCACAGCCCCACCCAAAAAGGGCCAGGGGCAAGAACGCAAAAGCTACTACTAAACCTCAACAAATCCTGCCTTGTGCCATCTGCGAGGAATGGGTCCATCCAACTCAGAACTGCCCTGATATTCCTATAATCCACACACATTTGGATGCCATGGATACAACCAAAAACCTCTCCCTGGTTGAACTTCCAAGCATGCCAATAATGAGAAACAAGTCATTGAGAACAAAGCATGCTTGCACCCTTTGTAGACTGTATGGACACTGTTCTCACCATTGTCAATACTTTCCTGAGTTTCGAATGACTTTATCCAACCTTTGTCAACATTACCTTGAATCTGAGATCATGCTGATTGAGGAAGTTCACCCCCCACCTCCTTCTTTGGACACCATGTCCATTTACATGATGTCCAGTTCTATCGACCCTCTTGTTTCCACCACCAATGACAGTCCATCAGACTTGTCCCTTCGTTGCTTCCGTAATGATGAGGATATACTTGAAGCCTTAACCACCCCAAAATACCCATGGGATGACATGCGCCATTGCTCATTATTCCTCCTTGAAGAACTTGTGTTGTAGTCTGATCAGTTTTCCGTGGAAACCAAATATTTCATTCATGGGAAAGTCGACTGGTTCAAAAACCCCATTCCTACACCAAATGCCTTCGAATAAGGGAACATGTCCAACATCTTGCCAACCATCAAAATCAACATCTCAACCAATCCTGAGGTTGTTGAAGAAATCAGGCTGGGGGCATCCTGCTCCCTGGAAGAAGTCACTGCCTACAAAGCTCTCTTCCAAGAATTCCGCGATGTCTTTTCCTGGTCCTACACTGAAATGCCCGGGTAGGATCCATCCATCATGGAACACCACATCGACACATGGCCCGATGTGGCCCCCATACACCAAAAGCAATGGCCCATCCATCCTTCCAAAGCACCCATGGTCAAAGCTAAGATAGAGAAGCTGCGGATAGCCAGTTTCATTTACCCCATTGCGTACGCCACTTGGGTTTCTAATCCTGTTCTCGTGAATAAAAAAATAGGGTACCATCCGCGTTTGCATAGAATTCCATGATCTAAACGGGGGGTGTCCCAAACATAACTTCCCGACACCCTTCATCGATCAGATTATCGATGCATGTGCTAGACATGAGGTATTTTCCTTCATGGATGAATTTTTCGGATCTAACCAAATCCATATCCGGAAAGAAGATAGTTACAAGACTACATTCACAACCCTGTGGGGTACATTCTCATATCAAGTCATTCCCTTTGGCCTAAAAGACACTGGAGCCACATTCCAGCGCGCCATGACATACTGTTTCCATGATCTAATCCATATCATATTGGTCTACCTAGACGATCTTACTGCTCGATCACCAAAACAAGCACAACAAATGGACAACTTGCAGCAAGTATTTTTACGTTGCCGTATGTACAAAATTCGCCTGAATCCCCTAAAGCTCGTTTTTTGTGTCCCAGCAGGCTGTCTACTCAGGTTCATCGTATCCTACAAAGGGATAACAGTAAACCCCCTCAAATTTCAGGCTATCCTTGATCTTCCTTCACTAAAAACTTAGCACCAACTGCAGAGCCTCTAAGGCAAGGCCAACTTCTTTCGTCGTTGTTAGCACCATTTTAGTTTTGCCACAGTAAGCCTCATTGCCTGAAAATTTTGAGTTTCTCTTAAGGATCAAATGGTTTTCAAACCTTCCTCATTAAAACAATTTATAAAAATTCTGAGGTGGCGCGAGAAAAAGTTAAAGGCTTTTCGTTAAGAAGGAGATATTTTATACAGACAAATTATTCATTATGAATAATGTTTACAAAAGTTCATGAAATATATTTTGTAAAAGGAGGCTAAAGGTTATGCTTTATAAAAATAAACGAAATTTATTTTTATAAATCCAAAAAGAATTTGGATATTTTATGGAAAAAGTAAATGGGATATTTTACCGAGAGGTATTTTAGGCAATGCCCAAGCACTCAAGAAATTATGATGTCACTTTGTTTCTTGCCATAAAGTCAAATTGGGCTCACACACCAACCTGCCACTTTTGCAGCAAAATTAAACATAGATCAATGGCTCATATCAAACTCAGTCATATCCAATGGCCAAAATAAATTTCGCATTGTGAAGTTGCGTGGAGCAATTAAATTTTTCAATTTGTGAAATGATGTTAAATGGTAGATAGGTTTTGACGGTCAGATTCGCAAGTGAGGAAAATCCACGGATAAAACAAATTTCGCATTGTCAACTAGCAAGGAGAAATGAAGTTTTACAGTTCGTGAAATTTTAAATGGTGGGAAGCTTAGGACAAGTGTTGAATTGGAAAAACAAATTGATGGTTGTAAAGATTTCTGCTGGATGGAAATGCTATTTAGTTAATGGTTTAATATTGGACGGAATGAACAAATAAAAAATGTGTTTTTATCCCATTCTTTGAGAAGGAGATCAGTGATCGTAAATTTTTTCATTCAGATAAAATGAAGAGTGTTTAGAGTTAAATGGTTCTACACTTTGTTTGATTCTAGTGATGACAATTTTCAGATAGCATATTTATCATAAAGAGCATTTACAGGCATTTTTTGAAGCGACCGGTAAATGTTTCCCTATAAATGGATGCTTTGGTCATTATTTTAAATCAATTGTTCCTGCCGAAACAAGATGATTTGTCAGAAACTGATAAAGGTTTTTTTTAATAACACAACTATATACAATAACCTCTCTCGGGTTTTACCCAGGTGCCGCGGATTGAGAGAACCAAAGTCATCTTCAGAGAGCAAATTTACAGATTTTTAAAGGACTGTTTTAGTTAGTTATTTCAATCAATTGTTTCCGGAAAACCAAAAATAATTTTCCAAAATTGAATGAGGTTTATCTTAAGAAAAGGATCATGTTAAATGATATCTCTCATTTTTTACCCAGGTCTTATGGTTTAGGAGAAACAAAGTGATTTTTACAGTCTATGTTTTAGGTTTTCCAAAGGACTGTTTCAGACATCACATTCAAAGAATTGTTTCAGAAAAATCGAGTTGAATTTCAGGAAACTGAGAGAGGGTTTTCTTCACCACATGCCTATATATAAAAACCTCCTTCATATTTTACACAGGTATCACATGTTGGGATAATTTAAAATATATTCATAGGGTATTTTTCCATAAATTTACAGGTTTACTGTCAGCGTCATCAACTTCAAAATCAGATCCTGAGGATTTGGAGCTGAATCAGAGGAAAAGAAGACATGGGTTTTGTTGGAAAAATGGCCAATTACAAAAAAATATTTCATTTTTTGCATAGCTATCACCATCTGGGATATGCAGGAGGGGCTTTAAGCCTGTTTTTCTAGTAGTCCGCATTTTATTTTTGTCTTATGTGAATCGTGGTGTGTAGGCCATGTCCGAAGTTTGTTAGAAGATGTTCTCTAGTTTGTAACAAATTTTGATTCTCGAATGTCAGTTTAGGATGTCCAAAATACTATAAATTTACCTTCTAAAAAAGGAGAAAGGGTTGAAAACCGATGTAATTTTGATGTGTATGCTTTCAAGAGTATTTTAATAAAGTTGCAGAGCCGAGGTTGGCGTTTTACACAGGGATTCATGTGTTTTTTATATTACAGTCTGTTGCTTCCTTTCTCATGTGAATGTTTTTCCAGTTTATCTCTTCCATTATGTTTTCTTTCATGTTTGAAATAAGTGTATAACAGTTTGGAATTCAGACATGCTATCCTCCCTCTGTTATTTCAGATATTCACCAAAGCTTTCTTCTAAAGTTAATACATAATTCATTTTCCAATGCTTTGTGTTGTGATCTGTTCATGTTCTTGTTTTCCACCAGACAATTATAATTTGACTGTGATTGAATGGCTATCTTGCCTCTGTGCTGAAATCACCTGCATAAGTTCTGTTTATTTCATTTACACATCTTGACTCCATCGCCCAATGGTTCTATGTCTTGTTTCAACCAATTTTACAAACAATTTATAGTTTCACTTGTACATATCTAGCATTGTTAATATTTTGTGAGAGATCCCTCTCGGAAGAGCAGAAGGTCAGTTCTCTCTTCAAAAGTGGTTCTGTTGTTACCTGGGAGCAGGCCTTCTGCAACCTTTGGGCTCAATTCAAATGCTAACAGTCGCTTTGTCCAAGAATACGTGATTTATTACATCAGTCAGAAGCTAACAGGCTCCCCACTATGATATTCACCCAAGGACAAATTGGCCCTTGCCATTGTCTTCTCAGCTCAAAAGTTGCACCACTACATCATTGCAAACCATACTCATGTAGTGGTCGATTCAAACCCAATGCAGTACCTCTTAAGTCGACACCTCCTACAAGGTCACGTAGCTAAGTGGGTAGTCGTTCTCCAAGAATTCAACTTAGAATTCGTTTCCCCAAAAAGAACAAAGGCACTCACGCTGGCCACACTCATGACTGACTTACCCCCATTAACTGCATCATCACCACCCAAGGATTACCTCCTTGATGATTTTATATTCATCATATCCATAAAAGGCCCATGGTATGGGGACATCCTTCTATATTTACGAACATAGAAGTTCGTAGCGCACTAAAACCATGAGGATAGGTGACGCATCCAACATCAATCCATTCGCCACTTGCTAATTGGAGATGTTCTATATCATCAAGGCATTGATACCATCCTACATCATTTCCTCACCCATGACGAGGCCAAGACCATCCTCAACTCTTTTCATAGTGGAGCCTGTGGTGGCCACCTTTCAGGCCTGGAAAATGCCCAGAAGATTCTACGCGCAGGCTACTTCTGGCCTTCTATCTTCGCTGATTGCATAGAGGTAATCAAGCCTTGTTGTAGCTGTGAGCTCTTTTCCCCAAAGGAAAGAACCCCCCATGCACCGTTACACCCCATAGTCACAGTCGGGCCTTTCTGTAAATGGGCAATTGACTTCATGACAATCAACCTTGTCTCAGCCAATGGCCATAAATACATCATTATGGTAGTTGATTACTTCACTAAGTAGGGTGAGGCCATGCACACATTTGATTGTAAAAGTGAAACAACAGTGTGCTTCTTCTTCAACCATGTTATTTCACGATTTGGTGTTCCTAAACAATTAGTCTCAGACCATAGAGCACCTTTTCAAGATGTTGTTTGGGCTGAGTTGTCAACCATGTTGAAATTTGAACACTAGTACTCATCTTCCTACTACCCCCAAGGCAACAACCAAGTTGAAGCAGTCAACAAAATCATCAAAAAAATGCTCCAAAGGATGGTGGGAAAGCATAAAACCAACTGGCATCACATGCTATTCTCCACTCGATGGGCTTATCGCACATCCACAAAAACCACAACCGGTTTCACTCCTTTCTACCTAGTACATGGCGTTGAATCAATACTCCCTATAGAGTGCCAAATCCCATCCCTCCGCCTTGCAGTAGAATTCCTCCGTGATACTTCACCTTTAGAAGAATGACTTCTCCAACTCGAGCAAACCATACAAGATTGTCGAGCTTCCCTCCAAGCCATTGAAGTAGCAAAAACATGGTCAAAGGCCCACTATGACTTCCATGTCCACCCTCACACCTTAAGCGAAGGCGATATGGTTCTATTCTATGACCAACCCAATGATAAGTTGGGCAAAGGCAAGTTCGAATCAATGTGGTACGGCCCATACGTCATCCACCATTGTCTTGAAAAAGGGGCATACACCCTTATTGACTTTGATGGACAATTCTTGGAAAACCCCCTCAATGGGATCTACCTCAAGAGATTTTATGGTTAATATCACTAATGAGTCGCTTTGTTTTCTTTTCTTGTTTTTCAACATTTTTACCACAAGTTAGGGGCAGCACCATTAGCTGCTAATCCAAAGTCACCCAAAACTAGTTTGAGACACTTCTCACACCTTCAGGCTCAAATTTCCATCTCCTTATGAGGCCATCGTCTCATGTTTAACAAACAAATTTCAGGACCACTTCCTGGAAGTTACCTCGATTTACGAGCCACATCATGGTGATGCAAGTGTCTGCAGACCTATACTTACATCACACTTTCCTACNCATGCGGGTTCTCGGGCCACCGCACCTTATGCAGATATCTGGACCACCATCTGAAATACGAATCATTTCCTTTGCATGTATTCGGCATATAAATGCCTCTAGACTTCCACTCACATCACATGTAATCAAGTCCATCGACCACAATTCACACACGACTCTCTTGACCTCTATCTAAGAACCACTTCGATTTGCATACCTCTGTCGTGATATATCCCACGCATGTATTGGTATGTCTAAGAGCCACTTGCTACGTCAATATTGCGTAGATGACCTTTGGACTACTATCCACCGTTCCAACATGGGGCATCGCCTGTGCCACCGCAATCGGTTAACCATACTAGAGTTTCTTTTAAGCTCTTTTCTGACTCCTAAAAGAATGAAAAGATTGTCGAGTGCAGCTGCTTCCTTTCCCTCTCGTTAAAGTATAGGAAAGGGCGTCTACATTGTCTCATTTATCTCCTTTTGCATACTATGTAGACCATCAAATGAAAAGGACCACCTTGGCATATTCAAGCCAAGATTGTTCCCCTCTGCATACTTTTATGCTGTCTCGGGTAGAGGGACCGAACTTTATGAAAAAGCTCACCATGGGTTGTCGTTAAGCTCTTTTCCAGCCTTCTCATCAAGAAAATATTTCCAAGCAAAATTGGTTTCGTTCATGCTCGTAAAAGTATCTAAATTACCATCCAATCAATATAGGTTTAACCTTTTCTAGCCTGATTTGAATACCAACGGTAAAGAAGTCTCTCATCCCATACAATATGGACAAGCTATCCTATGTATACTTTTATCCTTTTTTGGGAATAGGAGACTACCAATTAAAAAGGGCCGCCACTGGAGTATTCTTCATGCTTTCAGACTCGCTAAGATTGAAATCACCATCGAGCATTTACTCTCTCAGGATTGCCAAAAATCCACGAGATCGTACCACAACGATGTCTCTAGACACCACCCCATAGAAAGCAGTTTGGCAGCATTCCCACTTTGGGTTGCCTTTGTTCAGAGTACTCTATAATGTGTCTTCCTTGGATTCCATCAATATCAAAAGTGTCTAACTCCCCCAAGTATTTCCCATCTGCAGTGACATTCCCAGTATTACAGCTATGATCCCATTACCATGAGTCAGTTTCGTTTGCTGCCTGGTCCGCCCTGCTGTCATACTCTGAAAAAAGGAGTTTTGAGTCTACTACACTCCCTCTACCCCTATTCAACTCCTTCCCTTCCCCCCACCCCACAATTCAGTGGGTCAGTCCATAGATTGTCTCATATCTTTTGGTTATCTCCCTCGTGCTTTTGTCAAGGAAACACCATTTCCTTGACCAGGGGTAGGTCTCCCTCTGTAGATGACAACACACATATTCCAAAGGATAAATCCAAAGGTCCTTGTATCTTGGTTTCATTAACCTCATTGATGAGTTCCTTGGACCACTTGAGAGGAGTCCTTAATGCCTCTCGATATGGTTGTTTCTCACGTGCTTGACTCCAGCTACATCATCGCACCATTGAGATTCGTACAGGGTATTGGTCCGTGCAGTATTTGGTCGAAGACCATAGATGTTGCCTGACTCTAGCACATTAATGAGTCTATTCAAGGGACCTAAACAAGTATACGTCCCTTGTGATTTTTGGGTTTCATTGGAGACAGTGCTCAGAAGCCCCAGTAGTGCTTCCATATAGATTTATGATTGATACATCATACTTGTACCACCGAGACTTTGACTCTCCATCAGTGAGTCAATATAGCTAGGTACCATTCCAGATCCAGCAGGCCATCAATCATGAAGATATAGCATTCCATGAGAATTCCATGGTTCCAATGTAGCATTTCTTCGTATCAGTATTGTATTCAGCCTCTCAATGAGGAAACCACTATGTATCATCAGTTGTATATGATCGGCTCTTGTATTATAGAGCATAGATCACATTATTATTTTGACATTGTCATGAGCAAGGGGATGCCCGCCTTGTCCATATACATGTCACACATTATTTGTATCTCACCCATTGATGGGAACCATATTAATACAAAAACCAAAATCCACCATGCCCCATCCCAGGAAGCACCACCTCTCCGCAGAAAATCCTATGATGTTCGTCAGCCATATGATGAGCTCCTACCTCACACATGAGGGGGCAATCTGTTAACCCAAAAAATCCCTCACTTAGCTCTACATGGCCTACACCACCCAAGGACACCCTATTGCAATATCCAAAATTTCATGTATTATGTTGCAATATCCAAAATAAAGACATAGATTTTGTTTTCTATATATGTCTAAAAGTTATGTCTAAAAGTCAAATCATGATGATGATGATGATGATGGTTAACATCCCCTGAGACCAAAATTTGGTCTATCGGACCCTGAAGAAGAAAATTAATTAGTTTGTTTTAAAGTTATATTTCTATGCTCAAAGAGCTTGGAGAGAAGCGTCCCGAGCTTACTATAATTTTGACAAGCTAAAAGGCTAGGAATGTCGGTATTGCAACAAAGGTTATAAAACTGGGATCTAATGTGGGTGTATGCAGGGCACTCTAAGAGGAAGTGATTTTCATCTTCAATGTTCTTACTCTCACAAAGGTGGCAGATCCTTTCTTCCCAAGGAGTTTTAGGGACTGTCCAACGACCAGATTCGCTGTGCAGCTCATGCGAGTTCGTTCTTATCTTAGCTATATTCATTTTTTTCTTAGGACTGATTAGAACCGAGATATAGTTTTTATCTTCAAGAGTAGGGTTGATGACCTCCTTATAATATCTTCGTTTTCTTTTGGCCTCTAAATCTTTCTCACACCACAATTTTTCTTTAAACTTAGAAGCAATAGTATTTTTAATGTTATTACTATTTTGCAATGCAACATTTTCATCGATCTTCCAGTGATTTAACCAAGACTTGGTATCTTTATACCACCCACGCTTGAGCCTTAGGTGATTTTGGCTGGAGTTTAAAGCTAACTTAGGGAGTCTATGGTCTCCCATGTTATTGATTTTGTTCTTGTACAATAGGAGTCTAGTCATGGCTAGGCTCTCGATGGGGGAAAGACCCACTTCTATAAGGAGGATAGGATAGGGTGTATTGTTTTTGATTTTGAGGTTGTAAGTTATAAAATGCTTCTGGATTTGCTCGATCTTTCTCCAAGATTCTCTAGAGATGCTGCAACCCCAAACCTCACACCCATATGTTAATTTCATGTATTATGTTATAATATCCAAAATAAAAGTTAAGTCATATATTAATCTCATGTATTATGTTGCAATATCCAAAATAAAGACAGGTTAATTTGATTATTTATTTGAATGTTTTAACGGTTATAGTTATTTACTTTATATTTAAAATATTGCATATAAAAAGGTTAATTCAATATTAACTATGATATTTGTGATATTAATATGAAAACACCTTCAAATATTATTCAAGGTTACAAAGTTTTTATCAATGTTTGTTAAGATTTTACTTAATGGAATAAACTTAAATAAATCTTTATTAAATCTATGCAAATAATAACAAAATTAACAGCCTAATATATTTAATATATTACAAAGTCTTTGCAAATGAATCTTAACAGCCTAATATAAACTTAAATGAATCTTTATTAAATCTATGCAAATAATAATAATAATAACAAAATTAATAACCAATAAACTTAAATGAATCTCTATTAAATCTATGCAAATAATAATAACAGAATTAACAACCTATTTATAAAAGATATATAATTATTTATAATATTGAGATATACATCTTTACCATACAACTAATTTATTTTTATAATTATTTATAATATTGAGACATACATCTTTACCATATAACTAATTTATTTTTATAATTATTTATAATATTGATAACAACTAATTTTTTTTTAATATTAAATTTATGCAAATGATAATAATAACAGCATTAACAACCTATTTATAAGAGATATATAATTATTTTTGTACATCAATAAAAAAAATTATTTATAATATTGAGATGTAAAATTAATATTAAATTTATGCAAATAATAATAATAACAACATTAACAACCTATTTATAAGAGATATATAATTATTTTTATATATCAATAAAAAAATAATTATTTATAATATTGAGATATACATCTTTACCATACAACTAGTATTTTTTATCAATACAAAATTTATTTATTTATTTGTAAGTTAGTCTTATTGCGCCGAGAGGTGCTCTACAGCCCAGTATGGGGGAGATCTTGTCACGTGATGTAACGTTACTAACATGTCAGCAAAAAATAATAGTGAAAGTGAATATTATGGGGGAGATCTTGTCACGTGATGTAACGTTACTAACATGTCGGCAAAAAATAATAGTGAAAGTGAATATTATGGGGGAGATCTTGTAATGTGATGTAATGTTACTAACATGTCAGCAAAAAATAATAGTGAAAACGAATATTATGGGAGAGATCTTGTAACGTGATGTAACGTTACTAACATGTCAACAAAAAATAATAGTGAAAGCGAATATTATGGGAGAGATCTTGTAACGTGATGTAACGTTACTAACATGTCGGCAAAAAATAATAAGGATAGTAGTAGTGAATATTATGGGAGAGATCTTGTAACATGATGTAAAATTTGCAATATTGAATAACTAATGTAAAAAAAAAGTAGTAAATATTTTGTCGGCCTAATAATGTGTACGGTCATAACGTTTCATTTGAAATACACTCCCTATATTAATACAAACAAAAAAAATATTATATAAAAAAAAAAATTATTCTCAAGGAGCTATTAGAGACTAAGATTCTGATCATTATTCTCAAGGAGCTATTAGAGACAAAGATTCTGATCAAGCAGCTATTCCAGACCGGGAATTTGATTGCTTTAACAAGGTGAAAATTGCATAATTTTAATTCTTCATTTCAAATAACATGAATTTTTTTATAGTGAACATTGCTTTTTTTTTTCAAAAAACTCTGAACCATGTCAGAACAAGCTGCCTGTACCTCCTCCCAGCTCCAGTTCCACTGGCGGCAGTAGCCTCCCCTCCTCGGTAACTCTAGCTCCACTGGCAACCCCTTCCCCTCCGTGTCCTCCCCTGCCGCCTGCACATGCCTTAAGATTATGCCCAATTCTCATAAGTTTCAGTTCCTTAGGAGTGAAGGTCATTCTGCTAGCCAGGTTCATACTCTTTTCTATCATCTGGATATTACAATTTTTTGTTCTTTAATTGCTATTTCTTAATAGATGCACTAGGCTCTCATGCTTTGGTCTGTCCTTCACTCTTCGATTTGTTCCAAGTATGTTTGGTACTATAACTTCGGGACAATTTCGTATATAACAAAATTAAAAAACGACTATAAAAACACCATTAAAAAATGACTCTGCATTGTTGATAAACACCGAGATCCTTAACACTGCCTGCATTTTGTAATCCGTAACACCGAGAGAGATCCGTAACATTGTCTGATTACATTCCAAAGATTCAGAGAGATCCGTAACACTGTCTGCATTTATATATATAGTTTGGAAATTTGTGTCTGAGTGATTATGCGGTAATGCATGTTGCCTGTGATCTAAAATTATGTATATAATAGTCATTGTTGAGTTGTGATCCGATCTTTTGATCTGTGGAATGTATCACTATCAGGCTCGAACTATGTACGTGTTCCCTTTTTCTGATGATCTTCCCACCTGTATTTTATCTCAACTCTGCTATCTATTTTGTTCTTTCTGCGTTGGTAGATACAGGACGACATAGTTTGTAAAAATATGTGTTATGGTATTATATTAATAATTATTATATTGTTATAACCTATGCATCCTTGCCAAAAGTCAGCGTTAGGGAATTTGTGACGGATCTGGAATAATACAAATCCTTTTTTCAAAATCTAAAAGCTATGATGGTCCATAGAATTTATTTATTAATATTTAAAGCCTATGCATTATTAATATGAAATGTATAATTTTCTTTTGCCAAAATTGACGTGGATTTGTAAAAAGTATTATTATTCTTGCTACATATCTAAAAAAAATTATAGATTTCATTTCCCCAAAATGTTTTAGACGTGGATTTGTTCCAAGTATGTTTGGTACTGTAAAGTGTTTACACAATTGTTCACATAGTACATAAATTTATCATCGTGGTTCACCGTTAATTATGATATATTTATTTGAAGTGAAATAAAATAAAATAAAAGTGTTTACTACAATTCCATAAATTTATATCATTTCTCTGAGCTCACACAGGTAGAAAGTCGTTTCTGTTTATCGTGATCCAGATAGACATGTCACCTTATTTCGAGATAATATGCAGTGCCATGTGCAAAGTTGTATTAAGTCACCTGCACAAAGAATAACGATTATGCCAGTGTATCACGTAGATATCCAGTATCGCTTATGTAGAGATCTTAGATGAAAAGATTTCTTTTAGTCTGCAGTGTGTAATGAACAAAGAAATCGCCCACATTGGGTCTCTCCTCCACAGGTCTCATGTACGCGGGGGAAATGGCGTCCAGGCCACTCAGTCCCAGGCTCTCCACTAGCGTTGGATTTTGATATTAAAAATATTAAAATTAATATAAATTGATTTAAAAATATATTAATATTTATATTTAATATTAATTAATAATTACATTTAATATTTAAATTTAACATAAGTTAATATTAAATTTAATATAAATTAATATTTAAATTTAATATAAATTAATATTAAGTTTAAGTATATTTAAAAAATCTTTGCCATGCATTATAGGAACTACCTGTGGTATATTGGTGAGGGTGTTGGGATAATGGGTGTGAGGTGTAAGGTTCAATCTTCCTTGATCACATTTTTGTTTTAAAAAATATTAAATTTTGGTATGTCATGGGTATATATAAAAAATCTTTACCATGCATAATGGGAACTACCTGTGGTATAGTGGTGAGGGTGTTGGGATAATGGGTGTGAGGTGCAAGGTTCAATCCTCTTAGATCAACTTTTTGTCCTAAAAAATATTAAATTTAGGTATGTTACGGGTATATATAAACAATATTTGCCATGCATAATAAGAACTACTTGTGTTATATTGGTGAGGATATTGGGATAATGGCTGTGAGGTGCAAGGTTCAATCCTCCTAGATCAACTTTTTGTTTTAAAAAATAATAAATTTAGGTATGTCACGGGTATATATAAAAAATATTTTCCATGCATAATGCAAACTACATGTGCTATATTGGTGAGGGTGTTGGGAAAATGGTTATGAGGTGCAAGGTTCAATCCTCCTAGATCACCTTTTTGTCTTGAAAATATATAGCATTTGGTCATTTAGAATTTCATGTAAATTGAGTTGTATACTTACATAGTTTTCAGTGTATGTTTTTTTTTATTGCATTTTTTTCAATGTAGTTGTTATACCAGCGGTGCATTGTTTTTATTTTATATTTCCTAGATGCATAAATGTCAGAAGATATGTTAATGTTTGACATTTTTTATATAGTGACTAAACTAGAAATGGAAGATGTGCATGCAGAAGCTGCTATGAGAGAAACAGGCAAAGGAAGCAAATCTTATGAAAAGACAGCAAAACAACAAGAAGAACGAATAAAACAAAATGCAGATTGACAAAAAGAATATCAAAAAATACAGTTGGATGAAAAGACCACAGAAGAACGTGAAGAACGAAGAAAACAACTCGCAGATCGACAAAAATAATATCGTAAAAGAAAGTTAGAGGAATTGACATCAGAACAACAAGAAGAACAAAGAAAACGGAACAATGATCGACAAAGATCATATCGAGAGAGATGGATGAAGCAATCGGAAGAGAAAATAAATAATTGAAATGCACGAAGTGACCTAATGACAAAAGAAGTGACAACAGTACAACAACAAATAAATCAAAATGTACAAAATGACCAGAGGACAGGTGAAATGTTAGCAAAAACAGAAGAAGAACGAAAAAAACAACACGCAGCTCAACAAAAAGAATCTCGAAAAATAAAGTTAGCTGAATTGACAGCACAAGAACAAGAAGAACTAAGAAAATGAGACGCTGATCGACAAAGAGCGTGTCGAGAGAGAAATTTGAAGCGATTGGATGAACAAAGAAATCAATTTGCAGAACAACAAATAAATCAAACTGTAGAACGACAAAGACAACATTCAACCAGTGTACTAGTAAAACTAACTTTGACAGATGCTCAAGCGATTCCAAATACTAATATGGTCCCACATAAGGAGATTGAAATTGACAATAATATATCAGTACCATCTGAACAAATGTATACTACACATCGCAAATTTCGTGAACGAATTGATCAATTTGCAGAGGTGCAAATGTGTCATTTCTGCCAAGAGTCATATGCTGGAGTACACATACGTAATACAAGTACAGGTCCAATGTGCTTGCGATGTCTGAGAGAGGGATCTAATCACAGATTCTCAGCTGCAAACCACATGGATCCAGGATTTCAACCACGTGTCCTTCAAGATCTCACACAAGTTGAAGAGATGTTGATAGCACATGCAAGTCCAATTTTGCAGGTGATGTATTCAATTGGTGGACAATACAAATATTGAGGACACACCATTAGTTTTCCGCAAGAGATAAAAGATGTTGATAAGACATTGCCACGACATATTAACAACTTGGACTTGATGGTTGTTGTGAGAAAAAAAGGACGACAAGGATCCAGTTATGATTTCAATGTTAGAAAACAAAAAGTTATGGATGCATTATTATATAAGATTCAGAATGATCCATATTATCAAGATGTTCAAGTGGATTATGATGCAGTAGAATAGTTACCTGAAAAAGCAACAGATATCTCACATATGCTTAATTCTATTACACTTCCCGATATTGATGACGAAATAGAATTTGCAATGTGGGAAGGGATACCAGGAGTTGATGACATGTTAGACGGTTTACAAACAACTTATTTTGCATCAAGGCTTCCAAGTGCACCACGAGAGATAGAAATTATTAGAGCATGGGAAAATAATCCTAATCTAAATGAAAATAACGCAAATGAGAAATCGACTGATGTGCTTAATTGGCCTGGCATTGGCTCATCTCCGATTAATGAGTACAACACTGTTGGATTATTTGATATGGAATTTCCAGCATTGTTCCCTAAAGGAGAGGCTGATTGGTTACAATCGCGAATGTGAACTGTCCATCTACATGAGTATGCAAAACATCTTCTCAGATATCGTGATAACAGATTTGTAAGGCACCCTCGCTTTAGATATTTTTTACTAAATATCATAATGAGACATCGCGCTCAAGCTTCATCAACAGTTTTTGTAAAAAATAATATTACTGAACTACCCACAACAATGGAGGAGTTACGACAAAATTTAAAAAATCTTCCAGATTCAAGATTGGGAGAAAGATTAATGAGATTTGGAACAGTATTAAGAGGCACACGTGCATATTGGAGCAAGTGTCGTCAAGAGTTATCTAACTTGATTCGACAGATAGGTTGTCCAACAATATTCTTCACACTAAGTGTAGCGGATATGCTGCCCTGATTTGCATAAATTAATGCCAGGCACAAGTCCTACAGATCCACGTGAAGCGAGGAAATGGCGACGTCAAAATGTAATTGATAATCCTCACATCGTGGCACATTATATGCACTTGAGACATACAATTTTTTGAGAAGAGGTTTTCCAACATTTTCATTAAGCTACAGATTATTGGAGTCTCTACGAATGGCAACATCGTGGATCTCCTCATGTCCATGGGTTTCTTTGGTTAAAAAATGATCCCAACATGGACACTCTAAATTGGGATGATCCTAGAGAAATTGTATCTGCAAAAAAGTATTTCGACAATTGTGTGCATGCAATAAATCCACATGAGGGACATAAACGAAATATTCAAATTGGAGATAACGTAGATGATCATCCTTCTCTAAAAGGCACAGAACAAATATTTCAGTTGGATCCAATAACTGATTATGAAGAACTTCTTAACTGTGTTGAGCGTCATATTAGCTGCAATGAGAGAAGTTGTCTTCGAAAGAAAGGAGGAAAATTGGTATGTCGGCACCATGCACCATGGGATCTATGTGACCAGTCAAAACTTTACATTGATGAACAAGGAGAAAAAAAGTATGAACCTAGAAGAAATGATGACATAGTGAATACACACAATCGTGAAACACTGAAAATGTGGAGGGCTAATATAGATTGGCAACCTGTACTTTCCAAGTGCGTCATTACTAATTACATAGCCAAATACGCTGCTAAATCAGAAAAGGGATCTGAAACTTTCCACAATATGGTGATGCGGGTCTCTTCTATCCAAAATCCAAACGAACCAGCAGCACATGCATATAAAAGTTTGTTGTGTGAATCCATTGTTGATAGGGACATTGGTTCATAGGAGACATTCCATATGCTTCTAGAGCTTCCTCTTTCAGAATGTAGCCATCGTTTTGTGGTTCTAAATGTTGGTATGAAGGTTTTCAAACAAGTACAAGTTGAAACATATAATCCTGACAATGATAATTCTCTAATTTATGCATATACTAAGCGACCGGAGAATATGGAACAACTTACATTGATAGATGTTGCAAA
This sequence comes from Pseudotsuga menziesii, assembly GCA_001517045.1. Taxonomy (NCBI): domain Eukaryota; kingdom Viridiplantae; phylum Streptophyta; class Pinopsida; order Pinales; family Pinaceae; genus Pseudotsuga; species Pseudotsuga menziesii. The sequence continues at coordinate 310,712 of LPNX010228228.1, forward strand.
ATATTGGTCATATGACAAATGTCGACAGGGGGGAAAATGGTTACCACGAATTAATGCATATATTGTATGTGTGTTTCCTAGATTTAACTCTATTCCTGATCGAAAAGATGAGAAATTTGTCGAATTCTGTTGATCCGAGTTGGTTTTGTACAAGAAATTCCATGACTTTCGAAGAGATATAGGCCACACATCTGATGAAATTTTACAGAATTGGAAAAATTTGCAATATATACCTTGGCATGTTGATTGAAAACCTGTGCCTACAGATGCTCGAGTTGAATCCAACGACGAAGAAGAACGTCCAAATCCACAAAGAGATTCCAGGCAGCATGAATGGGAAATCATTTGTGGATTATATAAAAATCAATTTATAAATTATAATGAGTTTGAAATGCTTGGACATAGGGATCTTGATCGTATGAATGATTGGAACACTGCTTTTGTAAATGAAGAGACCTCCAGTCGTGCAATTCATTTCATCTCTGATATGCGAAAATTGAAAACGATTTCTACTAATCAACATGCAAAGTCTTACTCAATTGATAGTTTGGGGGATAAGCAAAGAATAGCATACAATGTTATCCTTGAGCATTATAAAACGGGGGTTGATCCACTACGCATGATAATCCAAGGAACTGTAGGTACCGAAAAGTCATATTTGATTGGAGCCATCAAAAATACACTTGAAAATATCTCGCATCCAGGGAAAAGTCCATTACTTCTTTTAGCTCCTACAGGGGTGGCATCTTTCAACATATCCTCAAGAACAATTCATTCTGCACTTCATATACCGATCAAAGAAATTAATCCTTTATGAGGACCGAGTTTAATTAACATACAGGAAGAGTTGAGGAATGTTAAATATATTTTGATCGATGAAATGAGTTTTATTGGAAAAAATCTATTAATCAAAATAGATTCAAGACTTCACCAAGCCTTCCTAGAAAATGCTACTATACCTTTTGGTGGAAGATCAATTATATTGGTTGGTGATTTGGGACAATTGCTACCTGTCATGGATAAGACTGTATATGCATCTAAATGTCTTGCAAAATAATTGTGGAACACATTCACAACAGTTGTGACCCTCGATACTGTGTTTCGACAAAATGGACAAATCAATGAACAACTATCTTTTCATAGTTTGTTAATGAATATTAGAGATGCAGTTCCAACAATAGAGGATTGGAAATTACTGATGACTCATACAGATACTTCTGTACATGCAACATTGAAAATTTCCTTTGATAAGGTGATACATTTGTTTGCAACAAATGATGATGTAAACTGTCATAACAAGCGTTTATTAAGAAGCCTAAAATGTCCCATTGCGATCAGTATTGCTACATCTGTAAGAAGCAACTATTCTATGGAAGGAGATGAAGAAGGGTTGGAACTTGAATTACTTATAGCCATAGGATCAAGGGTAATTCTCACATCAAACCTCTGGACTGATGCAAGCCTCGTTAATGGTGCTCTTGGAGTTATACAACAAATTGTATATAATCCAGGAAGTTCACCTCCAGAACCAACCACTTACGTTTTAATTAAATTTGATAATTATGTGGGGGTATCATGGAATGAATCGTTTCCTCAATTTGTTCCTATTACATCTATAGAAATAGGTAATAAAAAACAACTTCCATTGAAACTCGCTTGGGGTTTAACAATCCATAAGTCACAAGGATTGACATTGGAAAGAGCCACTATTAATATTGGAAAGCAAGAGAGACAGGGTATGACATTTACAGCAATATCTCGAGTTAAAGATTTGGCAGGTCTACGATTTCAACCTCCATTCTCATATGATCGATATGAGAAGATGTCAAAACTACCAGGAGTGAATATAAGAAAAGATGAAGAACATAGATTGAGAATGATCACGATGTGAACCATATTATCAATTATTTAATCCTTACCAAATTATTGTCTTTATTTTTCATTTTAACAATTTACTCAATCCTTAATACTTATTACGTACATCATGATAATCCTCATAATTATA
>LPNX010228228.1:317648-375524 GCA_001517045.1 Pseudotsuga menziesii
TTGCAATCCTACCACATTATCGAGGACGGAAGCCACTAGATTGATTACAGGAGAATCAGTCCCTATCACTTTAGGACTATGTCCAAGGATGATGCAATCCTACCACATTCTCGAGGACCAAATCCACTGGATTGATTACGGGAGAATCAGTCAACCCTATCAATTTAGGACTATGTCCAAGGATGATGCAATCCTACCACATTCTTGAGGACCAAAGTCACCGGATCTATTATGGACAAATGTCCCAGGATGATACAATCCCTCTTCATTCTCGAAGACCAAGGTCTCTGGATCACTTTAGGGTAAGTGCCCAGGGATGATACAATCCCACCACATTCTCGAGGACCGAGGTCACCAGATCTATTGTGGACAAATGTCCCGGGATGATAAAATCCCTCTTCATTCTCGAGGACCGAGGTCTCTAGATCACTTTAGGGAAAATTCCCAAGGATGATACAATCCCACTGCAACATCACTACTCCCCCTTTCGAGGAAGGTATTTTCGAAAAACACCAAGCTTGTCTCAAAAGTGTTCAAACTCTACTCAAGGTAGAGGGTTCGTTAGTACATCATCATCCAAACCATCATCATCTACATCTTCAGTATGTGAATACTGAACTATCACCATCTGTATCTCCAGTATGTGAATACTGAAAGCACCATCATCTATATCTTCAATATAGAAATATTGAAAGCATCATCATCTCTATATTCAGTATAGAAATACAAAATCACCATCATCTGTATCTACAGTATGTAAACACTGAAATATCATCTATATCTTCAGTATGGGAATACTGAAATCATCATCATCTATATCTTCAGTATGGGAATACTGAAACATGATCATCTCTATTATCAGTATAGAAATACTGAATCACCATCATCTGCATCTACAGTATCATCATTTGCATCTTATCTTGTATGTAGAAATACCAGATTTCTACGTGTAACGTCGGAACACAGGGTTCTTTGTCATCACAACTATGGTTATCACATAGAATCATTGTAGTGTCCATCTTTAGGTCAAAGAGACCTGATATCAGCTTTTGAAGCCATATGGCTTCATAACTTAGTAGAGCAATCTGCTATGTATTCTGCTTCAACTGTGCTAAGAGAAACACTGGACTATTTCCTGCTAAACCATGAACTCATAGCAGACCTCAAACAAAAGCATCTACCTGATGTGCTTTTCCTATCTGAGATACTTCCATCCCAATCTGCATCTGTGTAGGCATAAAATCTATACTCATGGTTACCATAATAGTATAGAATAAAGTCTATAGTCCCTTTCAGATATCTCATCACATGTTTTACAGCTACTAGGTGAACCCGTCTTGGTTGAACAAGATATTGACTTAAGGTGTTCATAGCAAAACAAATGTCCGGTCTGGTATTTGTTAAGTACATCAATCACCCAATGATCTGTTTGTAGTGAGTCACATCCACTAAATCTAATGAGTCATCAGCTAACAACTTCAGGTTGGATTCCATGGGTGTGGCCATGACTTTGCATTCCAACATATTGAATCTCTTCAATATCTCTACTGCATACTTTCCCTGGTTGAGAAATATTCCTTCTGAACTTTTCCATACTTCCATACCTAGGAAATAATGCATTAGCCCAAAGTCTTTCATCTCAAATTCTTCTGCTAGTTTCTTCTTGCTTTCCATGATCTGTTTCTCATTCCCTGTCAAGAATAAGTCATCCACATATAGTAATTGAATGACAGGTTCATCTTCTACAACCTTGTAGGAAAGGTTAGGATCGACTTTACTCTTGGCAAAGCCCATGCTCATCAGGAAACTATCTATTCTTCCATACCAAGCTCTATGAGCTTGATTTAGGCCATAGAGGACCTTCTTCAACTTGCATAATTGATTCCATTTGTCTTCAACTTCAAATCCTCGTGACTATTCGATGTAAAACTCTTCATCAATCATACCATTAAGGAAGGCTTGTCTTTACTTCATCATGGAAGAAACTACCATGATAATTTTGGAGGAAGTGTACCTTGCTTCATGGAGTAAGTGTCTCTTTAGAATTAATTCCCTCTTTTTGATAGAAACGTCTCACAAGTCTTACCTTACTTCTATAGAGCAACATATCTTATCTTGCAAATCCATTTGGAAGATACCACATTCTTGCTTTCTGGTTTGAGTACTATATCCCAAACATCATTCTAGTATCACCAACATAGATCCAAATCTTAGGCTCTATCAAGTGCCGAGATGGATCAAATCTCTCGAGGTGCAAACCTCTTCTTAGGTATCCATTGATTTGATTCAAACCAAAAGACACATCTTTTTATTTAAGGTCCACATATAATTTTATTATTACTAATATTTAATATTATTTATGGCGGACATATAATATTTTTTATTTTGTTAGGAACGAACGTTGCATCATTTCCCCACACATGGTTTTAAAACCATATGCAAGGCCCTCCTACAATCATGGGTTGTCTAGGAGGCCTTGCACATGGTCTTAAAACCATTTGCAAGGCCCTCCTAAACCATGTACAATAAAACCATGGGTTGTTTAGGAGGTGTTGCACATGGTTTAAAATGTTGATGTATATGTAACTTCGGAATGTATTCTTCTATGTATTGTAACCCGATGTTTATTCTGGGATGTTTCTATTAAGTATTTGAGTCATGTTGTCATGCCCTGATGTTCTGATCGGGAGGATTAATAATGTAAACAAGTCTTGTCAAGTCATTAGGTAAGTCCCCACAGTTTCAGGGCACTTGAGTTATTATACACTAATTAAGGTGTAGGCTCGAGTAAGTAATTGTAAGTTGAGCCTACGTGTGAAAGTGCAATTCAAGTGAATGAAAGAATATAAATAGAGAGTGAGAGTCTCTCTATTTATCACTTGTACAACACATCACTTGTTCTCTCAAGTGTGGCGCACTAGTGGAGAAGGAAATATACTGGGACTAGAAGACTACTGCTGTCGGGAGTGCATCTTACTGTTTTGGGGTCTTACATCTTGTGGTGATTTTATCTTTGAGAAAGTTGTGGGTTATTCTCCATTTATGGTTTCCCCGATCAAAACTCTTTGTGTCTCTTGTCTCTTGTGGTGTGCTTATGTTATTACTATGCTTGTTATTCTCTCAGTGAAAAGATCCTAACATAATGCTAGCTTAAATGTTGAAAAACTAACATGGAATCAGAGCTAACCTGAGAAGAAGACATTGTGTAGCTGCAGAAGCTATGGCTTCTTAATTTTTGGGTCTCTCTCCACAATTTATCAGTACAAGTATGCTAGGATGACTCTCCATTGAAGGGTGCATCTTTCTGTCGAAGCGGAATTCGATTCTGAGCATTTTCAGTTTTCGATGCGGAAATTAGGGCTTTCTACAAAAGAGAAATTTTTGAGTGAGAATAGCATAGGATTTTTATCCTCATAAAAACTGAAGTTTAGAGACCTGGATCAAGAAATTTGGTTGGGTAAATCTCCAGGAAAGTCAAACCCTAGTTTGACCCCAAGCTAGAGAAACCCTAAATACTAAAACTGCTAAGTTTTGGTACAGTCGCTATATTCTGAGGTTCACGATGTCTCAAAATCTGAAAATTGTAGGATCCAAATATAAAATCCTTAGGAACACTGTGTCCAAAAAGCAGGCTCAAATTCCTTTTATTCCAGGATATATGATCTCTCCACGTTAGGGTTCTAGCCTCTTCCAGAATTCATCCCTAAACAGAACATCTGGGAAGATATGCAATATATTGGGATAAAAAGGTCCAAATGGAATTAATAAAGATGTTAAAGAAAGGGCACGGATTGTACCTTGAGTGGTATAAATATCAGACTCAGAAGATGAACCAGTGACACGTGGCATGCCGTACAACTTCGCTTTTCTGAACAGTCCTGTAACAGGTCACCTTGGGAAAAGGATCATAAATCCCAAATGGTGAAACCAATTATGATGACACCTGTGGTGTTGGATTAGGTGCATATGCATTTATCTCAGTGAGAAATTCTAGACACAGATAATTAGTAATTTCGGAGATATCACAGAAACAGTAACAGGCATTTCTGCAGAAGAAATTGGAAATCTAGGGCTTCCTGTTCCGAGAGCTTCCCTCCACTGTTTTTAGAAAAGGAGTACATTGGACAGATACATTTGAAGATATCTATCTGTCTATCCAATAAGATATAGAATATTCCAAGTTTTTAAAATTAGGGTTTCTATGACAAACCCTAACTCAGCCAGCTCCGGAACCAAGACGGACACCTCAAATCAGTAAGATCTAATCCTTTGCTATTTCTAGTTGAGGTTCTCATTTCAATATGATATATCACATCAGCTTGATGATAAGCTTGGTGAAGTTGACAAATTCCAAGCCTAGAAGTATATTATCTCTCTGAAGAAAATGGATTGAACACCTACATGAGTATAGAGGTTCCAGTTTTAGAGGGAGACGAGGTTAGAAGCCTTTCACAAGAAGAACTTGGTCAAGGCCAAAGAAGACATCATGCTCATGCTGCAGAGGATGATGAACCATCCAGAAAGAGATCCATATATGAAAGTGAATATTCTTCAAGTGAGGATGAATATGTTCCAATATCAGCTCTCACAGGTAACATTACTCATGGAAGTGATGATTGGATTATAGACAGTGGGGCTTCCAAACATATGACGGGATTCAAGGAATCCTTTGTAAGACTATCAGAACATGAATCACCTCACAAGGTGAAACTAGGAGATAACTACCAATATCCAATAAAAGGTAGTGGGGAATATTCATACAAGCTAGACTCTGGTAAGTCTCTAACAATGAAAGAAGTATTGTTTGTTCTAGGACTCAATAAGAACCTTCTCTCCATTTCAGGGTTGATGCAAAAGGAATGCGGGTTGCATTCATAGACAGTCAAGTCATCAAGTGGCCAAAAGGAAAGACTATCGATGATGCAGTAGTGATTGGAGAACAAGAAGGATGTTTGTACAAATTGAAGGGCCATCCAGAACAAGCCTTGATCGATGACATGGTAGAGCCAAATGAGCTTTGGCATAGAAGGCTTGCACATGTGCACTACAGAGCACTACCTATTGCAAGCAAAGCTATTTGAAGGGAAGAACAAAAATCAGAATATGACCTAAAGAAACTAGTTGAAGAATGTGAAGATCCCGAATGTAGAGACCATACAGTCATAAGAGTCTCTCAAATCAAAGAACAACTTGAAGTGGTAAAAGAAGAAGTGAAGAATGCAGAAGTGGTGATGGCCACCTTGAATGGCCTCCCAAGATCGTGGAATTCATTCATTTGAGGAATATGTACCAGAAGGAAGTGGTTACTTTCAGCAAACTCTGAGAGGAAGAAGAAGCTCAATTCATAAGAGGAGAAGGGAAGATGGAAGAAACTGAATATTAATCTCTCATCATCCAAAGAAGATCCCTCAAGCAATGAGGAATATGAAGAAATCAACTCTTGAAGAAACTCTTATCCACCTTAGCATTTGGATAAGAAACGATGCGATTATGAATGAAGAAGACGATGAAGTTGAAGGCTCAAGAAGGAGTCTACCCTCTAAACAAATAAAGATAAGTATTCAATTGTCATTGTTTTTTTATGCATTTGTTTATATTCAGTTGATGTATTATGCATGATAGGATGTTTGCATTAACGACAGTATACTACTAATATGCATGTGATGGGTAAGTAGCTCATGGTGCTATACAAATTCTCCATTGCTACTTATCTAGAATGAAACCTCTTTGTTGACATATTGGATTAGTGCGCAATCTCAATGTTGTCCTGGTAGAGATGGAAGGAATCTAGAAAGTTTCAGTGAGATATGGATGAATGTTGTATTGGCTAAAGCAGTTGCATGATCATATATTTATGCATAAGTGTTTGCCAGTATGAATATTCCTTATGAAATGTTATAACCATACAAATGCATTTGACTTGTAGGGAAGACCGCATAAATAATCGCCTACAAGCAAAGAAGAATGAAGACTTGTTCCGAAGAGCACGTGACGACATTTCAAAATGAAGAATAATATGACGAGTGCAGTGACATCAAGAACCTTCCAGCCATCAAGAACCTTGATGCAAAACCTTCCAGCCACCAAGAAGAAAGGGAAGACCAGTTCAAGAAGAATGATGTCTAGGATGCAGTATCAATACATGAAGAGAAGTTCGTAGCTCCATCATGTAGTAGATGGAAACATCATGGGATACAAAGCAAGATTCGTAGCATGAGGCTTCTCATGAAAAGAAGGAATAGACTACGAAGAGACATTTGCAGCCAGTAAGAATTGAAACACATACATGATGAGATTGATGAAGATCTTATCCTTTGCCACAAGGTTAAAGATGCAAGTCTATACACTAGATGGTCACATAAAATATTAGTAGCAAAGGAAGCTACTTGTCACTCTGGTACAGAATGTTTTCAATGCATGAAGCACAGAAGACAGAGGGAGTATGATGCTTCACTTCAGAGGGAGTGACTACAGAAGATCCTGAGGTTCGACATGATATAACAGGATGGATAGATTACTGATGACTCTAAGCTTTACTAAGAGTAAAGTGGGTTACAACCTTTGCTTCAAGGTTGAAGACAGAAGACCAGTGATGCTCCTGTTATGTGTCGATGCACTATTGTTCTAGGCATGGAGGTGTGGCAGGGTACAGATGGAATCTTCCTTGGACAAGGGAAGTATGCAGTAGAGATCCTGAAGAGGTTTAGGATGATGGACTGCATGACCACACCTATGGCATCGAACATGAAGCTATTAAGTGATGCTTCATCAGAGACGGTTGATGCTACGATGTATCATCAGATGATTGGGTCCTTGATGTACCTGAGACCAGATATTTTCTTTGTTGTGAACACATTGAGACATGTTCACCTGATGGTTGCAAAGCATGCAGGGGTACAATTGATTATGGGCTCAAGTATGATGCCAATCAGAATATTAACCTAGAGGGTTATGTTGATTCAGATTCAACATGCAGTGCCATCAACAGAAAGAGTACTTCAAGGTGTTGCTTCAGTATGGGATCAGGTGTGATCTCTTGGTTTAACAGGAAGCAATCCTATGTGGAACTGAGTATAGATGAAGTAGAGTATGTCACAGCTTGTTCAGCTAGTTGTGAGGCAGTATGGCTGTGGAAGATACTGTCTGATATATTTGATCTCCAGTTGGATGCTACTTGTATACATTGTGACAACCAGATTTGTGTGAAGTTGTCAGAGGATCCAGTGTTCCATGACAAGTCGAAGCATATCGAGATCAAGTATCACTATATCAGGGATATGGTGTAGAGAGGAGCAGTGAAGCTCCAGTATGTTGCGATGGAGGAATAGATAGTTGATGTATTGATGAAGCCATTGGCTAGATTGAAGTTCGAGTACTTCAGAGAGATACTTGGTGTTCTCCATATCGAGGTTCCTTCCAAGAGAAAGTGATGAGACCCAAATCCATTCTGACTAGCAGGTCAGATGTAAGGGCTGAGCCATTCTATCATGGTGAGAGGATTCAGTTCCTTCCATGTCAGATATGAGTGCTAGAGATCCAAAGCCATTCTGACGAGCAGGTCAGATGTAAGGGCTGAGCCATTCTGTCATGGTGAGAGGATTTGGTTCCTTCCATGTCAGATATGAGTGCTGACTGCCATTCTGGGAATGGAGGCACCTGGTCAGTTACTAGGAACACTCAGTCAGGGACTGAGAGAGCCATTCTGACGAGTAGGTCAAATGTAAGCGTTGAGCCATTCTGGTCCTAGCTAAAGGATTAAGTTCCTCCCATGACAGATGTGAGTGCTGGCCATTCTGTCGAGTAGGATAGATGTAAGGGAAACTGCCACTCTCCGGGAGAGTGGAGGCACCTGGTCAGTTACCAGGTAGCTCAGTCTAGGATTGGGGGCCATTCTGACGAGGGTGTAGGATTCAGTTCCTGCCAGGTCAGATGTGAGTGCATGTCCTTCTGACGAGTAGGTCAGATGTAAGTGCAGAAATATTTCTTCATTGTGGCGGATGTGGTTCCAGCCTGGGTGAAAATAACTGAGTTCTTTCATCATTGTGGTGGATGTGGTTCTAGCCTGGGTGAAAAGAACAGGGTTCTTTCATCATTGTGGCGGATGTGGTTCCAGCCTGGATGGATGTGATTCCCTTTTGACGAGTAGGTCAGATATAAGTGCAGAGCCATTTCAAAGATGGTAGTTGATGTGCCTACCATACTGGTGAATGTGAGTGTTGTGCCTTTTTGATGTGATTGTAGTTTACTACATGATCAGATATGAGTGCTGGGTGTGCCTTTTTGACGAGCAGGTCAGATGTAAGTGCTGGGTGAAGACCTACCTGGTGGCTAGGCCTACAACTAGCATGAAAAAGGGCTGGCTCTGTAGAACTTCCTATGATGAGATAGTACACACATGATGATGACCAGAGATGATATAGATCGAGCTATGATCTAGATCCAGTTATGATGACTCTGAGAGATCTAGATCGAGAGATGATCCAGATCCAGCAGTGATGATCCAGATCCAGATCCAGATCCAGATCGAGTGATGATCCAGATCCAGTCCAGTGATGATGATCTAGATCCAGTGATGATGTTCTATGATAATCCAGATTGAGTGATGATCTAGATCCAGTTCTATGACAATCCAGATCGAGAGATGATCCAGATCCAGATAACTTGAAGATGAAGATGACTTGAAGACGAAGATGATCTAGTTGATACAGAGAAGAAGACCAGTGCTGAAAATCGTGTCGAAAGAATACCTTCCTAGTTAAGAGGGAGTGTTGATGTATATGTAACTTCGGAATGTATTCTTCTATGTGTTGTAACCCGATGTTTATTCTGGGATGTTTCTATTAAGTATTTGAGTCATGTTGTCATGCCTCGATGTTCTGATTGGGAGGATTAATAATGTAAACAAGTCTTGTCAAGTCATTAGGTAAGTCTCCACAGTTTCGGGGCACTTGAGTTATTATACACTGATTAAGGTGTAGGCTCGAGTAAGTAATTTTAAGTTGAGCCTACGTGTGAAAGTGCAATTCAAGTGAATGAAAGAATATAAATAGAGAGTGAGAGTATCTCTATTTATCACTTATACAACACATCACTTGCTCTCTCAAGTGTGGCGCACTAGTGCAGAAGGAAATATACTGGGACTAGAAGACTACTGCTGTCGGGAGTGCATCTTACTATTTTGGGGTCTTACATCTTGTGGTTCTTGTGGTGATTCTATCTTTGAGGAAGTTGTGGGGTTTTCTCCATTTATGGTTTCCCCAATCAAAACTCTTTGTGTCTCTTGTCTCTTGTGGTGTGCTTATGTTATTACTGTGCTTTTTATTCTCTCAGTGAAAGGATCCTAACATAATGCTAGCTTAAATGTTGAAAAACTAACATAAAAACCATGTGCAAATCCTCCTAAACCATGTACAATAAAACCATGGGCTATTTAGAATGCCTTGCACATGGTTTTAAAACCATGTGCAATGCCTCCTAAACCATGTACAATAAAACCATGGGCTATTTAGAATTCCTTGCACATGGTTTTAAAACCATGTGCAAGGAAACCATTTTTTTGCAAATAATTCAATTTTGTGTTTTTTTCTTGACCCACATATTTTTTTACAGATAATTAAATTTTTATTTTTTTATTGTTTTGTTAGGTAGGAAGATTACAACATCTCCCCCATATTAGATTGTTTTTGTGGTTGACATTTATTTTGGCCTATTAGAAAATTTATTTTTTATTAATAAAAATAACTTTACAAAAGTGATATTATTTTTTATTTTGTGTTACAAAATATCTCCCATAATATTCATTATCACTATTATTTTTTGTCAACATGTTACAAATGTTACATCACATTACAAGATCTCTCCCATAATATTCACTATCACTATTATTTGTTGTTGACATGTTACAAACGTTAGTAATGTTACATCACATTACAAGATCTCCCCCATACTGGGCTGTAGAGCGCCTCTCGGCGCAATAACATCTTCTATGAGTTTTTCTTCTCAGGTCATCAACATATCCTAGTCTTCTGCATTCAACCTTGAAGGTTGGAACCCACTTTACTCTTGGTAAAGTCTCGATCCATCATGAAGCTATCCATCATGTCGTACCATGTCAAACTCAGATATAATTTTCTGTAGTCACTCCCCCTGAAGTGGAATATCATCTTCCCTCTTCATTCTGTACAGGGGGTTATATGCTTGATATATACTGGTCAATAGAGTATGTCATGTCATAGTCTATTCTTTCTGAGGAAAATCATGAACCTTGCTTTGTAAACTTGTTCTTGTAGATCCATGTGGAAGATACTACGTACTTCCCTTTATGTCTCAAAATCATATCGTATACATCATTCCCCATGATCAACTGTTATTCTTTGATCATAGCTTCTTTCATAGAATTGTTTTCTTCATCTTGAGTTATCTCTTGTACCCATGGTGGTCTTCATCCTTCAAGGTCGATCTACCACTCTCTGAAGCTCTTTCTTCCGTCATGGTGTCTCTAACCCTGGGAGCTTTAGATTCATGTTTATTGGAGTGAATATTGAATTGTCATCACTTGTTCTTTGGAACAAGTCTCATCCTTCTTTTCTTGTAGGAGGTTGTACAGGACCTTTCCTACAATTCAAACGCACCAGTTGCATGGTTATAACTATTTCATAAAACATATGCATAACAAAAAATTCTTATGCATCATGCAATTGTTTAGTCAATACAACATTCATCCATATCTCACATAAACTTTATAGATGCCTTCCATCTCTACCATGACATCATTGATATTGTGCACTAATCCAATATCAATGGAGAGTTGTATAGCACCATGAGATACTTACCCATCACATGCATATTAGTAGTATACAGTCATTAATGCAAACAATCTATCATGCATAACACATCAACTGAATATAATCAAATGTATAACAAAACAATATCATGAAATGACAATTGAATACTTATATTTTATTTGTTTCGTGGGTAGACTCCATCCTGATCATTTTGCTTTATCATCTTCTTCATTCATGAAATCATCATTTCTTATCCAAATGATAAGATGAGTAAGAGGTTCTTCAAGAATTGAGTTCTTCATATTCCTCATCGCTTGAGGGATCTTCTTTGAATGGTGAGAGCTTGATCTTCAATTGCTCCCATATTATTATTCTCTTCTTATGAGTCAAGCTGAAAGAAATTACTTCCTTCTGGAATAAATTATTTGCATGAATGAATCCCATGATCCTGGGAGGCCATTCAAGGTGGCTATCACCACTTCTGCATTCTTCACTTCTTCTTCTACCGCTTCAAGTTGTTCTGCATTCTAGATCTTCACATTCTTCAACTGTTTTCTCAAATTCATTTAAGTTCTTATCTTCAAATAGCTTGATCAAGGAATCAAACATCTTTGGTGTCTTTAGGGAAGACACTTGTGGTACAAGTTGATCCGTGATTGAATCAACATTAGAGAAAATTTGGGGTCTAAAATGGGCCTTATAAGAAAACATGCCAAAATAAGTTTTTGTGAGTTGGAATTCAAGAACCAATAGAATTTCAATAAAATAAGTCAACCATAATGGTTGAATTGACATATTTGTCATTAAAAAAAACTACTTTTTTTGTTTGTATTTTCGACATATCTCATTGTGTTTTTACTCAAATTTCGATCGAGAGAGCTCGTTGGATGAAAAATAAAATTCCACATCCAACGAGCTATCCCGATCGAAATTTGAGTAAAAAAACAGGGAGATATGTCGAAAATACGAACACAAAAAGTAGTTTTTTTCTTTCTTCCTCCAAAATTAATCAATATTATTTTATTATTTTATTATTTTAACTATTATTTTATTATTTTTCTTAGGAGGCCCATTTTAGACCCCAAAATTCCTCTAATGCAATGATATTTTTGGCCTTGATCAAGTTCTTCTTGTGTAAGGCTTTGAGCCTCATCTCCATATGGAATTGGTACCTCTCTACTCATGTAGGTGTCCAATTCATTCTCTTCAGAGATCAAATACTTCCATGCTTGGAAGTTGTCAAATTTACCAAGCTTATAATCAAGCTGATGTGATATATCACTTTGAAATGAGAACCTCAAATGCAAATAACAAAAGATTAGATCTTACCGATTTGAGGTGTCCGTCCTGCTTCCAGAGCTAGCTGATATAGGGTTTGTCAGAGAAACCCTAATTTTAAAAACTTAGAATATTTAATATCTAATTGGATAGAAATATATATCTCTTCAAATGGAGCTGTCCAATGTACTCCTTTTCTGAAAGCAGTGGAGGGAAGCTCCCGGAACAGGAAGCCCTAGTTTTCCAATTTCTTCTACAGAAATTTGTGTCACTGTTTCTATGATATCTCTGAAATTAATACTCCTCTATGTCTGAAATTTCACACTGGGGTAACATCACATGTCCCTGATCCAACTCCATAGGTTTCATTAGAATTAGTTTCACCAATTGGGATTTATGATCCTTTTCCAAAGGTGACCTGTTACAGGACTGTTCAGAATAATGAAGGTGTACGACCTGCCACATGTCACTGTTTCATCTTCTGATTCTGAACTTCGCACCACAAAACGTATAGTACATGATATTTATGGAAAATATTCAAGAATTCAATTTTGACCTCTGTAGCCTAAGCTATAGCAATTATCCCCAGGTGTCCTGTTTAGGGATGAATTCTGGAAGAAGATGGAACCCTAATTTGGAGGGATCATATCTACCAGAATATAGTGAATATAATTCTGAATCTTGAGCACAGTGTACATCAAGATTTTATCTTCAGCATATGCAATTTTCAGCTCTTGATCCTTCGCCAATCTTGTAATATAGCGAAAGTACCAAAACTTAGCAGTTTTAGTATTTAGGGTTTTTCTAGCTCGAGGTCAAACTATGGTTTGACTTTCCTGGAGTTTCACCCAACCAAAAATATTGATCCAAGTATCTAAACTTGGATTTTGATGAGTATATAAATCCTATGCTGAGCTCACTCAAAAATTCCTCTTCTGCAAGAAGCCCTAATTTCCCACACAAAAAATTGAAAATGCTCGGTATTGAATTCCGCTTCAATAGAAAGATGCACCCTTCAATGGAGAGTCAGCCTAGCCTTCTTTTTCTGATTGATTGTGGAGAGAGAACCAAAAATTAAGAAGCCCTAGCTTCTTTACCTGCACAATGTATTCTTTCAGGGTGGCTCTGATACCATGTTAAATTTTCATATGCTAAGCTAGATCATTAGTATTTCATTTCGATTTCATAACAAAAGCATATAAACAGGATCACTGAAAGATAGAAAAGCACAACCATACAAAAGAGAACACAAATAATTATCCTAGGAAAACCCTAAAGGGAAAAACCCAACAAAATATTCCTCAATATGGATGCCCCAAAAAGATAAAAGATAAAACCAACAAGGAGATCAAAGCCTGATCCTCCTCCTTCTCCAGCTACTTCTCTCTCCTCCACTAATGCGCTATATAAGTGAGAGTGTGTGTCTCAAATGAGGTGCACTACACCTCTATTTGTATTCATTCGTTCACTTAAGTTAACTCATTTGACATGTAGGCTCGAGTTACACATGTAGGCTCAAGTAACCACACTGGGGTGCTGATGACCCACCTTTACAATTAGAGGGGACTACCTCATGACTCTTATTAGTTCTTCGGATTAGGAGCATCAGGGTACAATGTAATACAAGTGGTTCTCCCGGTAGGACCATCGGGGACCAAAAAAATATACATATAGAATATTCTTTGAAGTTACAATATTTCAACAAAAACTTAATGCTTGGTGAAGAAGATAAGTCCTTGACGATAATTGTGAGTATCCTCCTTTTGAATATGCCCACTAGATCATAACTTCTTGGTTAGTTTCCATGGCTCGTGACCATATAGGGATGCAATACTCTTATATCTCAAGGTTAATAAGTAGATTTAGTTTTCCCTTATAGTTTGAATGTGGTGCAGTTGTCCCTAATGTCTCTGAATTGGAGACGGAACAATTCCTACCTCGCTCTCATCAGCTAAAAAACTGAAGACCTTTTGCAATTAAGAATGGGACTGCAGGTGAACTTTTAGTGATGTAAAAATGTTAAATTTGAGAGGATATAGTGTGTTGACCAATGCTTGTCCCTTAAGTTTTAGCTTCTAGACTTGCACTTACTGACTAAGATCTCTGAAGCTTCTCCTCATTTTACTGTAGTTTTCACCCTACTTACATCTCTTTTACTTTATGTAGGATTATGAATATTCAAGCTATAATACTATGGCATATGATATAGCTAACCACTTCTATGAGATGGCTGCAAATTATCACACTGACATGCCTCATATATTATATTATAGCATATATCCAGGTATATTTATTACCAGTGTAGATCTATCTTAACTCCATATTTGTCAAGCATATGTGTAAATGAAAATATAAAAATATTATATTTATCACTACATAATAGTTTTATGATAATTATAAAAATTCTGAGAATGATGTAAATTGATCTCGTGTACTTGGTTCAAACTTATACTCTTTTGTCAATGTATTTTTTAATAGATTTTGAAGAGCTCCAAAGGTTTGTGAAGGAATACCTAAAATCATCTGGTAAATATCTTATTCATTCGCTTCTTTTATTTGCAATTTATTGCTTCCCATTTTTTGACACTATAAAAGTGATCTCTTTGAGAGCTACATGAACATTGAATACCAGTTTGTGCTAGAGCTTCGTTTACTGATGGATAGGTTGTTTTAGTTTGATCAATCTATATTAGCTACAAATGAGTGTTTACCCTTAGTTGTTTGCATAATGTGATCAAGCTATACAAATTTATATTCTTGGAAGTTATAAAGGTAGGCTGATTAAATATGCATCTAAACCTTGGATAGCCACCTAGAGGAATTTTTAGATTTCACTTGACGAAGTTGCTAATGGTTATTCTTCTAGAACTTAGGTGAAATGGAGAGCTATAGAGTTGAAAAGATTTTAGGAGATGTTGAGAAGTATGCTCTTGCAAGCCATCTCCAATGGGGTCTATGGGGTGTCATTTCAGTAAGTTCATTTTTGTTACCCCTCCATTGCTATAGAGTATAAAATGGGGGTGTTTGTGCTATTTTTCTACTAAATGTTTAAAATTTGGTTTATATTCTTGTGTGTAGCTATAATATTTTTGATGAAATAGTGCTTGAAAAACCATTATTTTGAAATATTAAGTTAGTTATTCTTATTCACTTCTGTCATCAGAAAATTGATTACAATCTTCTTACTACTACTATGTTTCTATGCAGGATCATGTTAACAATATAGAGTTTGATTATATCGATTATGCAAGACAGAGATTTCAGCAATACCAATTATTGAAGCCTTTGCTATTAAATGTTTAAATTGTTGGGTGCCAAAAATTTCAGCAATACCATGGAGTCTTCACCATAAGCTGCTTAATATGCATGACACTTGCCATTTCAGAGAGAGCCAGTGCAATTATGACTGAAATTGTGATTGATTTCCAGATATTTTAGTTGTTTACACTATACCTTCACCATATGATCCCATCTACTCTAGGTTCTATCTCACTATGCATATTCTTCTATATGTAGAAAATCACAAATTTCTTTTAGCTCCTATATGTACCAACTGAGAGTTCAATAGATTTGTAATTTATGAAGATAATTATTATGGATTTACAATTATAATTGTGCATGATTTGTACTAGCCTATCAGAGGCATTTTCAAAAGAAATAAAATTCTAGCTTGCAGTAAGATGGAACTATGCAAGGATTGCAATGATAGAAAACATTTGTACGCTAAATCCTCAATAGAAATAATCTGTTGCATCTTACCCTATGGTACGCTAATCTATTCTTTGATAATAAAAACACAAAAGAATTGTCTTTGTAATACTACTATTTCTTGTCAGTGAGGACAACAGAATTTCCTTAGCCGATGTCAAGGAATGAAATTTACATATTTGTAAGGGCCCGTACTTTTAGCAAACTCCACATCAACCAAATTGTATGTGATCTTCAAAGGTTTTTCAATTACATAGTCTCGAGAAATTTTATCCTTATGATGTGTTTAATATTGGAAAATATGCCATGGGCTTTATTTTTGGATACATCTTCATGTGAACTTTGTTACTTTTAATCATTTATCTTTTTAATTTAACCAATCATACCTATGAGCTCTGTTTTTCTCATCGTTGTGTTGAGATGTGCATTCAGCTCAGTCTTGGGGAGATGGGGAAAAGTGAAGTGTGTTGCCTCCTTTCACACACCTGGGTTACATGGAAGAAATCTTCAAGCCACTCGGTGTGTCCTCGGGGGAAAGTCTCGAGTCAAGGTTGTCACCTTGTTCTTGACTCCTCCGTTTAGGCTCAACTCCTAATGAATCCAAGGGGGGTAGACCCTATTAAGTTACTAAGGCTAATTACTTAGTGTGATGGTGTTAGATTGATTAAGTTGTTTAGGAGATTTGAAATTAACCAATGGAAACAAAAGATAACAAGATGCAAGATTTAAAGCATATAATCATAGTAATGACACTCAATATATATATAATCGAAAGAAATAAATCACCAGTGCCTTAAATGGAGTCAACAGAGAAAATAATGTGCGTGCACGTGCTTGAAATAATGTTTTGAAAATGTCTCTTGGTATATTTTAAATTAATGTGGAATGTGAATGAATTAAATTAGGCAAAAAAAGGGGACTCTAGATATACCCGAGGGGTACTTGGAGTATGTCCAAAAGTGAACTTTCACGGATACCCGCAAGGTGTATGTGGGTTGGAACAGAGTCTCAGAGACTATTGTTCATAACGCCCCTGTCAGGGTGTGAGAGAGATCGACACCTCGAGGTCATTTTCCAATTGTTACCACTCCTTTAGGTATTTTTCCATTGCTTACAGTTTGTTCGAGGCGTTGGATTTTTTCCTAATGGTTTGTCAATTTGGGGAGAATAAAAAATAATTAATCTAGTCACTCAAGTGCTTTTGATGCAGCTTGACTGATAGGATGAACCACAACCAAGTACATATCATACACACTGGAGTCTTCGTTATTTTTAGTATATTTTAAGATAGGTGTTCTTGTTAAAAAGAAAACCCTCAAGGAACCTCTTTCGATCCAACTATATCTCAATTGAGGAATCAAGGAGGGGTTAATTTTATTACGACTAATGAAACAACTGATGAAAAATGAATCAAAGATACATAATGTCAGTTTTCTAATTAGTCCTACCACACATCTCTTTCCCTTGCGGGTCAATCGAGAAATCATGGGGTGAGTAGTATGATTACTTTTGAAATTAAAGTATGGAATAGTGCAAAATTATATCAAAGTATACAATCCTACATGTCAGTACTAAAATAGAGCAGAGAAAAAAAAGGGAAAAAGCACAAAAGTGAAACGGACGCAGATCCTCCCTGGGGGGATGGCGAGCGGGATCGAAAGAGCCTACTCAAAAAAGATTTATTTTATTATTATTGGTTACAATATCAGCAAGCTAAAATATCAGAAACCTCTTGGTCCTTATATGGGATGAAACCAAGATCTTACAACTCTGCAAAAATTTTAAATTTTAGTGAAAGGGGAGACCCCTAGGGGGATTTGAACACTCCTGAGGCCACTTTCGAACATAAGATTTTATTTTTTTTTCTGTTACACCTGCTAAAAACTAGTAATCAGGTTAGAATAACATATTCCCAAAAGCACTTTAAGAGTACCTTTGGATCAACCTACCTTAACTCAAAAAAGATTAAGTTAAAACTAGCTAAACAAGTGAAAAATAAACCAAAGAAAGCAAGCTTTCCTTGGGATCTTGGCTTGCTGTTTGTGAAACCAATGAAATATGCACTGATTGCTGGATTTAATATTTTTAAAACATAAAATGGAATCTAGAGCATGCAACCTACTGATTTTTGTTAACTTGCCATGCAAAACAGACGATTTCCTTATGCTAGATCTAGAATGCTTAATGATACTTTTCAGAATTGAGATCTAGACTATGAGATTTGAAATAGCAGATCTATGTAAATTTTACTTTGATATAACAGATCCAAATGATAACAAAGCTTTAAAACACAGTAAATAGGTAAAAAAAATGATTTTTGAAGGAGAAAGAGAGAGAAAGAGTGCTGGAAGCCTGGGAATGTTGGGCTTTGGAGTATACTTTGGTGGAACACCGAGGGACTATGTCATTCAGAATATGTTGAAGACTAGGAATATGCAAACCAACTCAACCTCTTCTACAAGCGATATCACTTGCAACTTAGAACTCCTTGCGCAAACAGATGGTTAAAACATAGGTGTTGCTGGAAGAGATAATTGGAAAGCATGCAATTAAACTTAAAATACATACAACTCCAATAGATATGAAACAAGTAGCAGTAAGAGAATAAATCAAACTAGAATAAACTCTTACCCTAATAGGAGGGAGCTCTCTCCTTCAAGGCCAACAATTAACCAGCAAAAGCAATGATAAATAACACAGATTATACCTCATAAGCATTTGACAATCACCATCCTGCACATATGAAGAGCATTACACCATACATCTTGCCTCCAAATCTTCTTTATTCCAGAATAAGAAACAATAACATAGTACAAGAGCAACAACACCTCAATCCCAATTCTGACTAGCTTGGAAGAGGCAGCCTGAGCTTTATTTATACACAAAACAAGAGATCTAGCCCAGGGGGGGCGCAAATCCCAAGGAGACATACAACTGCAGTTGAGGGAGAGTCCATCAATGTTGATCTGAAGACAAACTGAGCCTACTTGTTAATTGGGGGGCTGATTGAGCTGACACATCAATCCCCAGAGCTTCCAAGAGAGCCCACACATGTGGAGGAGAGAGAGAGGGAACAATTCCCCATAAAGGATGCTGAAGCTCAACTCTATATCTGTCCAGATTACCTCCTTCAGTCAAGGATTTGTCAAATCCAGTCAATCTACTCCAGATCTGACTGATTTCAATCAAATCGGCTGAGAATCCATTGATCTAGGATTTTGTATTTGCTCCATTATTCATCAATTTATTAATTAAAATAATCAATAATTGATTTTTTGGGGGGTTTTCTAACCTAAGTGATGAAAAATCACTCAAAACCTGAAAAAAGTGGGTCCATGGGTTTACATGGTGCTCTTAGCTTGAAAATGAGAACCTACATGACTGAAACTGATTATTTGGCCCACTTTTATTACAAAACCAATTTTTCTAATTAAACTATTAAAAAATAGCCTAAGTTTTGGAAAATTTAAATTTTAATAAAAAACACTGAAAAAATTAAAAAATTAAAAATGTTGAAGAAACCTAGGGGGACTTAGACATGTTCATATGACTTGACCATGATGCCTAGCATGTTTATACATTGACGCATAGACTCTAATAACCTCAATAGGCATAAATGCCAAGCCGGCCACCCCAACTTTGGAGGTATGGAGTGAAAAACTCAGAAATTATCAGTCGTTTATTCAACAACCTATAATAACCAAGGGAAAAAACACCATGGGCTGACTGGATTGACAAATAAAGTCTAAGAGACCGAGCCTTTTACATACACTATCATGCTAGAACATTTATTACTATTACCCTATGGGGTATGAACATGTGATATAGTACAACCAAGTTTCCCAGAAACAAGAATGAAGGTCTTCTGAAGTCCGAACAAGTTATCCTTGTTCGGTTCACCAGGCTCACTTGATAAAAAACTGCCAAGTACAACTTAGGTGGTAACATTCTGGCTCCAAATATGGGACATATGCTCGATCTAGTGTTTAAGGCAAGGGGAGGATACGAGAACACCAGAATCTCTAGTTTATATACCCTATAAAAACATCTCAACTTCACAATAAAACCTTAGTAGCAAAAGCTTTATATAAAAACCAAATGAACCATTAAGCTGATTTATTTAAACAAAGTAAATGTAATTAACTAATGAAAATTTTTTTTTATAGCTAAGTACAAAACATAAATGCAGAAAGTAAATTCTCTCTTTTAGGAGCTTATTTTCCTACTCTAAGCATGGTATA
This sequence comes from Pseudotsuga menziesii, assembly GCA_001517045.1. Taxonomy (NCBI): domain Eukaryota; kingdom Viridiplantae; phylum Streptophyta; class Pinopsida; order Pinales; family Pinaceae; genus Pseudotsuga; species Pseudotsuga menziesii. Next base: position 337,660 of record LPNX010228228.1, read on the forward strand.
AAAAAAGGTTAAGTGTAATAAAAAATCCAATGTAACCACCTAAGAATTTTATTAACATAAAAAAAAAGTTCCTTGTCTTTGGTTACCAGCCAAAGTAAGGATACGTTATTCAGAAATTGCAAACTTCCATGATGATTCAGAATGGGTGGGATGGATGGGACATCATAGGCATGAATAATGTCATAAAAATTCTTCCCCAACTTGTATGTGCTCATGCAGGTTGATTCTATCCATGACTGGATAGGACTGATATACCAATTAGAATGATGAGGCAGACTGAATACATCATCATACTGATCACCGGGGCTTATCAAATGATAACTTGTTGCACAAGCCCCAAGTAGCTCCAAATCATAAGGAACCTCTATATGTGAAAAAAATGGCTGAGACTGATATTCCACTGATTGCATCACATCTGACTTTTCACAACACTGTTTCTCAATGTCTTCATTACTGATACCCTTGTGCGGTTCTACATGATATGACTCTGAATGATCACGTGAAATTTTTGAATGCTCCTCTTCCATACTAAGGTTTTCCCAGGCATTCAGATCCATGCTCCCCTCTATGGACGTATCGTAGATTGGACTTCCACAAATTTTTGAATAGACACTCCCCTTGCTGGACATACCATGGATGGAATTATTAATAAGATTTTCACAAGTTGGATTATCTATGAAATTCCAATAGTCATCACTCCCATCCATGTCATATGTGATGGATTCCCCATTGCTGATATCAAGTTCTCTTTGTCCTTATTAAGAGTGAACCGTGAGAGCTTTATCTTCACTTCCCATCTTCTCTTCTCAAGCTGCTATCTGAGCTTCTTCTTGGGAGTGTTCTTCCCATAGTCTGCTGAACTTGACTAACTTCTTTCTAGCACAGATCCCTTGAATAAAGGAGTCCCATGATCTAGGGACACCATTCAAGGTAGTCATCACAATATTTGCATTTTCTGCTTCTTCATCTACTACTTCCAGTTGTTCCTTGATCTGAGAAACTCTTGTGAAGTAAGACTGGATTGTTTCTGCATACTGAATCTTCACATTCTTCAGTTGGTTTCTCAGAGTCATCTTTCGGTTTATGTTCTTCCCTTCAAACCATTTGGTTAGGGCATCAAACATAGCTTTAGGTGTCTTTAGGGATGACACCTATGGTAAGAGATGATCCTCGATAGAATCAGCAATGATCCTCTTTGTCGTAACCAACTTCTTTTTATGTAAGGCCTTTGCCTCATCTCCCTCTGGAACTGGAACCTCCTCATTGATATAGGAGTCCAACTCATTTTATTCCAAGACCAGGGAGATCCTATACTTCCAAGCTCAGAATTTATCAGCTGCCTCAAGCTTTTCATCAAGCTTGATATGATGAGACATCTTAACTAAGAACCTCAAATGGAAATACAAAAGATTTAGATCTTATCAGGTCAAGATGTCGGATCTGGATTTGGAGCTGAAATCCTGCAGAGCTGGTTTAAGAGCATATTAGGGTTTTGATTTCTGGAGTTTTGTCCAACCAATTGCTTTGAATTTGATCCCTAACTTCGATTTTAGGGAGGAGATCAATCCAGGACTAGGCTCACTGAAAAATTCCTCTTCTATGAAAATCCCTAATTTTCGGCAGTAGTGTCGAGTCCAAAATTGAAAAACCTCATAATTGGATTCTACTTCGACAGAAAGATGCGCCCTAGGGAGGAGAGTTATTCCAACCTTATTTTTCTGAAAATATGTGGAGAGAGATCCACGAAGTAGGAAGCCCTAGTTCCCATAGCTGTACAGTGTCTTCTTCTCAGGTTAGCTCTGATACCATGTTAGTTTTTCATCATTCAAAGTAGCATTATGTTAGGATCTTTAACTAAGAGAACAACAAGTACAACAATCAAACACAAGAGACAATGAACATAGTGTTTTTCCTTGGAAAAACCATAAATGGATAAAACCCCGCAACTTCCTCAGAGATAGAATAAACACAAAAGGTAAAACCCCAAAATAGTAAGATGATCTCCCGATAGCAGTAACCTCTTTCTTGCTTTTCCCGGTGTCTTTCTCTTCCTCAGTTATGTGATACAACTGAGTGTGGATGAGTGTGTGCTAATTAGAGAAGTCACCTCTCTATTTATACTAATTCCCGACATGACTAAAACCCTACTAGGGCCGGCTTCACTAGGTGAGTCTAATAACCCTAGTGCCCCGGAACTGTAGGGACTTTAACCCTAAGACAATAGGAGGGTTACATACAATGACTTGTTTACATTATAGATCCTCCCGATCGAAACATCAGGGGCATGACATGACACAAGAACATCCCAAAATAAAAATCAAGTTACAATAGATAAGAAATACAAGTGAATACATTCTGAATTTACAATTACATCAACACCTCGGACCACTTAGTGAAGTAATCAACCGCCATAATGATGTATTCATGACTGTTGGCTGAGGCAGGGTTGATTGTCATGAAGTCAATTTCCCATTTGTAGAAGGGACCAACTGTAACTATGGGGTGTAATGGTGCAGGGGGGGTTCTTTCCTTTGGCACAAAGAGATGACAACTGCGACAATTTTTTACTGTCTCTATGCAAGCAGCGAAGATAGAAGGCCAGAAGTAGCTGGCCTATAGCATCTTCTGGGTGGTTGCCAAACCAGAAAGGTGGCCTCCACAGGCTCCACTATGGAAGGTGTTAAGGATTGTCTCGAACTCATCGTGGGTGAGGCACCGACGTAGGATAGTATCAATGCCTTGATGATATAGAACATCTCCAATCAAAAGGTAGTGAATGGATTTATGTCAGATGTGTCTCTTGCCCTCACAGTTTAAGTGAGCTATGAACTTCTATTTTCATAAATATAGAAGGATGTCCCCATACCATGGGTCCTCCATGGATATGACGAATAGAAAATCATCAGGGAGGTCATCCTTGGGTGGCGGTGATGTGGTCAATGGGGGGAGATCTATCATGAGCACGGCCAGCTCGAGTGCCTTTGTGCTTTTTGGGGAAACAAAATCTAAGTCAAATCTTCGAGGACGACTACCCATTTGGTTGCGCGACCTTGTAGAAGGCGACGGCTCAGGAGGTATCACATTGTGTTGGAATCGACCACTACACCAGTATGGTTTGCAATTGATGTATTGGAGCAACTTCTAAGCCGAGAATACAATGGTAAGGGCCAGTTTCTCCTCGGGTGAATATAGCAATGGGGGACCTTTCATCCTCTGGCTCTAATGTAATAAATCACATGCTCCTAGCGAGCATCATCTTCTTTGACCAATACTCCTGCAATGGCATTCTTCAAGGCTGGCACATAAAAAATGAAGTCTTGGGTGAAGTCTGGTGCCGAGAGTAATGGTGTAGAAGCCAGGGCTTGTTTAAGTGCATCAAACGATTATTGTTCTTGTTGATCCCAAACAAAGGGGATTTTTGTGCGGAGCAGGCATATGAATCTATGGGATTTTGTTGCATACTCTGGTACAAAGCAGTGAAGAAAGTTGGCCTCGCCTTGGAGGCTCTGCAGTTGGTGCTGAGTTTTTGGTGAAGGGAGATCAAGGATATCTTGAACATTGAGGGGTCCAACGTTATCCCTTTGTGGGATATGATGAACCCGAGTAGACAGCCTGCTGGGACACAAAAAATTCACTTTAGGGGGTTCAAGTGAATTTTGTACTTGCGGCATCGAAAAAATACTTTTCCCAAGTCGTCTATATGTTGTGCTCGTTTTCATGATCGAGCGGTAAGATTGTCCAGGTAGACCAATATGATGTGGATGAGGTCATGGAAACAATATGTCATGGCACGTTGGAAGGTGGCTCCAGCATTCTTCAGACCAAAGGGCATTAATCGATAGGATAATGTGCTCCACGGGGTTGTGAATGCAGTCTTGTAATGATCTTCTTTCCAGATCTGAATTTGGTTATATCCGGAAAATCCGTCAATGAAGGAAAAGACCTCATGTCCGGCGCATGCATCGATAATATGATCGATGAAGGGTGTTGGGAAGTTATCTTTGGGACATGCCCAATTTAGATTATGGAAGTTTATGCAAATGTTGTTGGTACCCTATTTTTTATTCATAGGAATAGGATTTTAAACCCAAGTGATGTACGCAATGGGATAAATGAAGTTAGTTGTGCGCAGCTTCTCTATTTCAGATTTAACTGTGACATCCTTAGAGGGATGGATGGGCCATTGCTTTTGGTACACGAGGGCCACATTGGGCCATGTGTCGATGTGGTGTTCCATAATGGATGGATCCAAACTAAGCATTTCAATGGAGGACCAAGAAAATATGTTGCGAAATTCTTGGAAGAGGGCTTTGTAGGTAGCAACTTCTTCCGGGGAGCAAGATGCCCTCTGTAGCAAGGATTTCATCCTTAGGCTATTTTGAGGGTGTGGGGGTCTAATGGAGGGTCATGAGATGGTGTCCTTGGTTGGTGTAGGCCATGGAGAGCTGAGTGGGATATTTTTGGGTTAACAGATTTCCCCTTGATGTGTGAGGGAAGGAGCTCAATGTATGGCCGATGGACATCATAGGATTTTCTGCGGTGAGGTGGTGCTTCCGGGGCTGGGGCATGGTGGGTTTTGGTTTTTGTATTAATATGGTTCCCATCAATGGGTGAGATACAAATAATTATTGACATGTATATGGATGAGGCGGGCATCCCCATGCTCGTGTCAAAAGAATAATTTGATCTATGCTCTAAAATACGAGAACTGATCACATACAACTGATGTTACAATATTGGTTGCCTCCATGTGAGGCTGGATATAATGTTGATCTGGTACATTGGACCCATGGCATTCTCATGGAATGCTATATCTTCATGATTGATGATCTGTTGGATCTGGAATGGTACATAGTTGTATGGACTCACTGATTGAGAGTTAGATTCTATGTGGTATAAGTATGTTGCATCAATCATAAAGGTATATCGAAGCACTATTCGGGCTTCTGATCACTGTCTCCAATGCAACCCGGGAATCACAAGGGACATAACCTGTTTAGGTCCCTCAAGTATACTCATCAATGTGCTAGAGTCAGGTGACATCCAGGGTCTTCAATCAAATCTTGTACGGACCAAACTCTGTATGAATCTGAATGATGCGATGATGTAGTTGAAGTCGAGCATGTGAGAAACAACCATCCCGAGAGGCACTAAGGACTCCTCTCAAGTGGTCCAAGGAACTCATCAATAATGTTAATGAAACCAAGGTATGGGGAGCTCTAGGTCTATCCTCTGGAATATGTGTCTTGGCATCAACAGAGGGAGACCTGCCCCTAGTCAAGGAAATGATGTTTCCTTGATCAAGAGCGCGAGGGAGATAACTGGAAGGTGTGAAGCAATATACAAACTGACTCACTGAATGGAGGGGGAAGGGAAAGGAAAATAACTGAGCAGGGGCAGGGGGGGTGTGGGAGATGTTGTCACCCAAAACTGGCACGTGGGTGCTGAAATCCCAAGCCCCGGGCATGTCGGCCCGACGACAACCTCTCTCGAGAGAGGCCAATGTCACCACAGCTTCTCTCTCCTCGCTTCAGGATGTTTCTTCTCCAGCTCTAGGGGGGTTTCCCTAAGTTCAACTCTCTAAGGCAAGTGCAGCTGAGAGCAGGGTGATTTGAAGAGGATGCCTTAGAGAAAATCGGGTAGCAGAAAGGAAAATAAGTCGTATTGATGGGTAGGAAGGGAAGGGAGGATCAGTCCTCGAGGGAAAGACCAGTGCTAGTATCAGAAGGGCGAATGGAGTCAGAAGGGGAATCAGAAAGGATTTGCATTTTGCAGAAGGGAGATCAGGCTGGTCTGCTCCATAATCAGAGGCCAAGAGAATGGTAGTATAACTGACTACTTTCCATTACTCCCAGACCTCCAAGAACATAATGACAACAAGCAACTTGGCAGCCGCAAATACTTGCCCAACGTGCTAGATTGTTAGCCTTCTATGCCGGCTTAGTCTACAACTTATGAAAACACAAGATTACCACTGAAAAACCCAACATGTCCAAAAAACTCAACAATGAATCTCTTTATTAACTCTGGGGAAAAAATCCTCCCAGCCCAAAAACTTTCCATATTTACAAAGGAGAAGCCGGCCTCTTTATAGGACCAAAAGGCCACTCTCATACTTCTCAAAAAGGTGAAAAAATTAAAATAATTAAAGAGAAAAAAGTGAAAAATCCTCTTTTCTCTCCAATCAAGATCTTGACCAACTCTGATTTACTAAAGTAAATCCCCCAATACTAAAGTGTAAATAACACTTTAGTTCATTGACCTTCCCAAAAAGTATTTTATTACTAAAGTGAAAAAATAAAAATCAACCCAAAGTGCCAAGAAAGTGCCGATAGCATATTTCAATACAATAGACCGGCGATCAAAAACTCTTCATGAATTCGAGTAGGTATTTCTACGATGTCATCAAGTATTTCTCGACCATATCGGAATTGATTATCAATCAGACCAATCTTGATTCAACCGATGATGGATGCTCTCCTCGGCTGCCAGCGATAGACAATTCTTAAGCTCCCACGCTTTTGTGGATTGCTCCAAAGAAACACCAATTATCAGCGATGATGCACCTTCTAGCTAATCACATTGGCGTTGGGAAATGTCGAGCTCAACTTTTGAGCAATATTCATGCTGGTTGCTCCACAATTTTCTCTACTTGGTTTCGTGTTGTTTATTTGATGCCTATCGATTATGAGTCTATGCCATCACATACTTGAATCGGTTGCCAAGTGTAAGTGTGGGTCCAACATCATGACTTGATTTCCCAGGAACGAACTGATCTCTGTTCAATCTTTGATTTGGTTGAGATCCAATTTTGGTGTTTAGTTAATCGGTTGCTCCAACCAACAACTCATTGGATTGCTATCATGGCACCCAGATCTGGCAATCAAAATTCAGCGTTCAATAGTGCTGACGCCATTATGAAGCTGTGTTCTCTACCTAGAAACTGATGTCTAAATCACAACTTGTTGAGAAATTCGCCTAAATAGTGATCGGCTGTCAATGGGGGAGATGAGAAAGTGGTTGTGCTAGCCATTGCCGAGAACGCTGCCAACATCCACGTAGATTTGGCGTTGACAAAAAATAGATGACTACCAAATCGATTTGTTCAAAATTTTAAACATTTTCCCAAAGATTTCATGCAAACACGGAGGTGTTGTTTGAAATTAGCAGTGAACCGAAGTGATTGCTCCCAGCGATGAGCCAAAACATAGTGGGTGACCACAGCCTCCGGAATCTTTTACCAATTAAAAAAAATGGTCGTTGCTGCAATATACAGTGAAAAATGGAATTTCAGAAATTTCATGAACATTTAAATCCTAGTGGTGGTCTGCAATGATCAATTAAAAAAAATGTTGGTGCTTCTGGGTGGATGAATTCCATTGAAACACTGCTGATTCACATTTCCCACAAGTCACGGCTATGCTTTTGTATTAAAATTGACCTATTCATGCTATCTCTAGCTGTTGTCAATGCCGGATATGCATCCAATTTTTGCACAACTGTCAGTTTACCAAATATACTCGGCTATCAATGCACTCAGACTTCACATACCAAACATTGATAACACCAAGTGGCTTAGAAAGGACTCATCAGCGTGGAGAATCATCAGTCCTGGGAAAATTGATAGGCTCTGTGATGGTGGATAGGATCCTATTATTTTATGAGTAAAGAACCCCATGAACTCCAAGTACAAAGTCCGATGGCTTCAAAACATAGTCTAGGCCTCAAAGCTCCCATCAGAGCATGCCCAACATGCAGAAGACATTTGTTTAACCTCTTCATTAACTCTATTTTGAAGGGGATCCAAGGTTTGTGACACTCTTTGATGTCCTACTGTGATATTTCCTTTTTTGTTGAGTCTCCACATTGCTGCAAACTACAAAGACTTTGGCTCTCCTGAATACCCCACAGTATAAGTAAACCATTCTTAAAAATGACAAGAACCTTGTTGCATGAGTACATCATTGTCTCCTTCAAATGTCAATTACACGTCATATTAACCTTTCAGGTGACCTATACGGTTCTCTGTTTTCAAACCCTGCCCGCCACATGCGTCACGACACTCCTGTAATGTTTTCATGTTATGGCATGTGAACATAGCCTTGTATCCACTAGAAAAAACATGAATAATCTTGCTGTCTGAAGGATTTCTTTTCCAAGTTCACATATCACTTTATGTATCTGATATTTGGCATGTCCTTTGTTGTACAGTTCAACGAAGACATTAAGGAGCTTATAAGGTATTCTTAATTCAAACGCAGGTCGAATTGATTTTACATAGTCGGTATCCACAAGAGCATTGACTAGTTCCGAGTCTTTACAATCAAAAGACTCATCCCTTTCATCATCTGTATCAGAAGTCTCTAAACCTCTTTTGTAATACCAGTTCTTCACATTAAGTCTAGATGTTTTTGGATGACTCTGTCCAAGCTGAACTTCACCAGAAACAGATGATGTTCTCTGTACCATATGTTGGAATTTCTTACACAAAAGTTTTCATCTTTAAACATTGTATACTGCCCATTTTCTCTTGTCTGAAAGACATGCATAAGCCTCAGAAACAAGTTTAAATGCAGTCTCTGCCTTTGGATGTTTGTTTTTGTCTGGATGAAGTAACAATGCAAGTTGATGGTATCTTTTTCGCACCATATCGATTTCAGGATCCTCTTCTACCTTGAAATATGAATATACGACAGCCTTCCATGGACAAAGATGAGGTCTGTCAGGGATCTAAATTGAGAAACTGCAAAGTCACTGGCCATTACAGCTTGCATCCCTTCGATACACATCTTGTTCAACTGTTTCAAACTCTATGCAAGGAATACGACTGTGCTCTGCATATGTCTTAGATCGAAGAATAGTGTTTTAAGCACTCAAAGTGCAGAATGCATTTGGAGGGATAACATCTGGCTCCATGGGGGTACGCGTGCTCTCGAAGAGAACATGCAAGAACCTCAGCTTCTCTGTGTATCCGCAGACCGAACTGAAAGAACAATGTGATGGGATGGCTTCATTCACATCCCACACTTTATTACACAACAAAGAAGAATATACTGAAAATTTAAATGCTCATGAAAGAGCTTATTTTTCTTCCTACCTACCTAAATTAACATGAATCTAGGCACTGTCAAGTGTATGCATACAAGTAATGGACCCATTCCATCATTTTGTCAATATTATGATCTCTTCCCTTGTGTTTGCTCATTACCCAAGACAAAATCTCATCAAATATGTTGCAGATCTGAACTAGAAATGCCATCAAAGTATGGCTGTCATAGAAAAGCTTATGTTGCAAACACAATTCATCTTTCAAATATCCAATCACATAGCACATTGGAGTGCATGCTTCATCAAGATAACACTGAAGAGGGATTTGATAAGCATTGGGTAGCCCTTCATCAAACTGGATTTTGTTATCCATAAGACTTTCATGAGACATATCTACAACACAAATGTTATTAGTATCAAAATATACCTGATGCATCTTCTCATCTACATCATGAGGTTGTTCATAAGCTTGGGGCAGCTTCACATCTTCTATTATAGCTCTATCAGGGATCTCTTCAACAATGTCTTCAACCAAGGTTTCTTATACTGCTTCCTCAACCAGATCTTCCATGGTTTGTTCTTCATGAATCTCTTCCTCAAGTTCATGATGGACCCTAGGGATGAGAGCATCATATTTTTTAGCAAGCTGCTTAATCTCATCTATTGTCCCATCGTGCCAGCGGAGGAGAAACCTCTCAAAAAAAATTGGCACTGAATCTATGGATTTATCCAACAAACCATTGAACCAGGGCATTGCATCATTTACCAAAGTTATGGCAAAAATGATCATAATTTCATCGTCATGATGAACATCAACATTAGCCATCAGTTTGCAGAAAGAGGCAATGTGATGGGTGGCTGAAACACCATCATTTCCATGAAATTTGGGAAGAATATCATGTATCTCAGGGTCGTAGCACTCACTAGGAAATCCATGGACTTTCAAGAAGTCTAGTGGGACGTAAGCCTCGTGCCACATATCCCATGGTTCTTCCATAAATCAGACAATGTGGTACTTAATTTGAAAATACACGTTAAATCATACCTCATACCAAACTTGTGGAGTCTCCAAGGTGAGCTTGAAAGCCTTCTGATGAGTGTGCTCACCTCTACACCCAATCGGATATTCAAATATGTAAAAGGACAACGGCTCTATCCCTTCATGGAGTCGCCATGAGAGAGGAAGAATCTGCAATGTAATCTCCCACAGATGTCAATGAAGCATGGTCTTCAAAATCTGGGAACTGGACTTTGTCCCCAGCAACAGCACCAAAATGTTGTCACTCAAAACTGGCACACGGGTGCTGAAAGCCCAAGCCGCGGGCACACCGGCCCGAAGATAACCTCTCGAGAGAGAGGTGAATGTCACCACACCTTCTCTCTCCTCATTTTAGGATGGATCTTCTCCAGCTCTAGGGGGGTTTCTCTAAGTTCGAATCTCAAAGGCAAGTGCAGCTGAGGGTAGGGTGATCTGAAGAGGCTGCCTTAGAGAAACTCAGGTTGCATAAAGGAAAATAAGTCGGATTGATGGGCAGGAAGGGAAGGGAGGATCAGTCCTCGAGGGAAAGGCCAGTGCTAGTATCAAAAGGGAAAATGGAGTCAGAAGGGGAATCAGAAAGGCTTTGCATTTTGCAGAAGGGAGATTAGGCTGGTCTGCTCCATAATCAGAGGCCAGGAGAATGGTAGTATAACTGACTACTTTCCATTACTCCTAGACCTCTAAGAACATAACGGTGACAAGCAACTTGGCAGACGCAAATGCTTTCCCAACGTGCTAGATTGTTAGCCTTCTATGCCGGCTTAGTCCACAACTTATGAAAACACAAGATTACCACTGAAAAACACAACATGTCCAAAAAACTCAACAATGAATTTATTTATTAACTCTAGGGAAAAAATCCTCCCAAGCCCAAAAACTTTCCATCTTTACAAAGGAGAAGTTGGCCTCTTAATAGGACCAAAGGGCCACTCTCATACTTCTCAAAAAGGTGAAAAAATTAAAATAATTAAAGAGAAAAAAGTAAAAAATCCTCTTTTCTCTCCAATCAAGATCTTGACCAACTCTGATTTATTAAAGTAACTCCCCCAAGACTAAAGTGTAAATAAAACTTTAGTTCATTGACCTTCCCAAAAAGTATTTTATTACTAAAGTGAAAAAATAAAAATCAACCCAAAGTGCCAAGAAAGTGCCAATAGCATATTTCAATACAATAGACCGGCGATCAAAAACTCTTCAAGAATTCGAGTAGGTATTTCTACGATGTCGTCAAGGCTTTCTCGAACATATCGAAATTGATTATCAATTAGACCAATCTTGATTCAACCAATGATGGATGCTCTCCTCGGCTTCCACCGATAGACAATTCTTAAGCTGCCACGATTTCATGGATTGCTCCAAAGAAACGCCAGTTACCAACGATGATGCACCTTCTAGCTAATCACATTGGCATTGGGAAATGCTGAGCTCAACTTCTAAGCAATATTCATGCTGGCTGCTCCATGATTTTCTATGCTTGGCTTCGTGTTGTTTATTTGATGCCTATCGATTATGAGTCTACGCCATCACATACTTGAATCAGCTTCCAAGTGTAAGTGTGGGTCAAACATCACGACTTGATTTCCCAGGAATGAAACTGATCTCTGTTCAATCTTTGATTTGGTTGAGATCCAATTTTGGTTTTTAGTTAATCGGTTGCTCCAACCAACAACTCATTGGATTGCTATCGTGGTACCCGGATCTGACAATCAAAATTCAGCGTCCAATAGTGCTGACGCCATTATGAAGCCGTGTTCTCTACCTAGAAACTGACGTCTGAATCACAACTTGTTGAGAAATTCACCTAAATAGTGATCGGTTGTCAATGGGGGAGATGAGAAAGTGGCTGTGCTAGCCATTGCCGAGAACGATTCCAACATCCACGTAGCTTTGGTGTTGACAAAAAATAGACGACTACCAAATCAATTTGTTCAAAATTTTAAACATTTTCCCAGAGCTTTCACACAGACACAGAGGTGTTGTTTGAAATTAGCAGTGAACCGGAGTGATTTCTCCTAAAGATGAGCCAAAACACAGTGGGTGACCGTGGACTTCGGCATCTTTTACCAATTAAAAAAAATGGTCGCTGCTACAATATACCATGAAAAATGGAATTTCAGAAATTTCGTGAACATTTAAATCCTAGTGGTGGTCTCCAATGATCAATTAAAAAAAATGTTGGTGCTTTCGGGTGGACAACTTCCATTGAAACACTGCTAATTCGCATTTCCCGCAAGCCACGTTTCACTTTTGTATTAAAATTGACCTATTCATGCTATCTCTAGCTGCTGTCAATGTCGGATATGCATCCAATTTCTACACAACTGTCAGTTTACCAAATATACTCGGTTGTCAATGCACTCAGACTTCACGTACCAAACATCGATAACACCAAGCGGCTTCGAAAGGACTCATCAGCGTGGATAATCATCAGTCCTGGGTAAATTGACAGGCTCTGCGATGGTGGACAGGATCCCATTATTTTATGAGTAAAGAACCCCATGAACTCCAAGTACAAATTCTGATGGCTTCAAAACATAGTCTAGGCCTCAAAGCTCCCATCAAAGCATGCCCAACATGCAGAAGACATTTGTTTACCCTCTTCATTAACTCTATTCTGAAGGGGATCCAAGGTTTGTGATACTCTTTGATTTCCTACTATGATATTTCCTTTTTTGCTGAGTCTCCACATTGCCACAGACTGCAAGGACTTTGGCTCTCCTGAATTCCCCATAGTATAAGTAAACCATTCTTAAAAATGACAAGAACCCTGTTGCATGAGTACATCATTGTCTCCTTCAAATGTCAATTGAACATCATATTCACCTTTCAGGTGACCTATACGGTTCTCTGTTTTCAAACACTTCCCACCACATTCTTCACAACACTCCTGTAATGTCTTCATGTTATGCCATGTGAAGATAGCCTTGTATCCACTAGAAAAAACATGAATATTCTTGCTGTCTGAAGGAGTTCTTTTCCAAGTTCACATATCATTTTATGTATCTGATCTTTGGCATGTCCTTTGTTGTACAATTCAATGAAGACATTAACGAGCTTATAAGGTCTTCTTAACTCAAATGCAGGTCTAATTGCTTTTACATAGTCAGTATCTGGAAGAGCATTGACTAGTTCCTAGTATTTAGAATCAAAAGACTCACCACTTTCATCATCTGTATCAGAAGTCTCTGAACCTCTTTCGTAATACCAGTTCTTCACATTAAGTCTGGATGTTTTTGGATGACTCTATCCAAGCTGAGCTTCACCAGAAACAGATGATGTTCTCTGTACCATATGTTGGCATTTATTACACAAAAGTTTTCATCTTTCAACATTGTATACTGCCCATTTTCTCTTGTCTGAAAGACATGCATAAGCCTTAGAAACAAGTTTAAATGCAGTCTCTGCCTTTGGATGTTTGTTTTTGTCTGGATGAAGTAACAATGCAAGTTGATGGTATCTTTTTCACACCATATCAATTTCAACATCCTCTTCTACCTTGAAATCCGAATATATGACAGCCTTCCATGGAAAAAGATGAGCTCTGTCAGGGATCTGAATTGAGAAACTGCAAAGTCACTGACCATTACAGCTTGCATCCCTTCGATACACATCTTGTTCAAGTGTTCCAAACTCTATGGAAGGAATACAACTATGCTCTGCATATGTCTCAGATCGAAGAATAGTGTTTTAAGCACTCAAAGTGCAGAATGCATTTGGAGGAGTAACAGGAGACTCAAACTTCCTTTGTTCAGAGTATGACGACATGGCGGACCAGGCAGCAAATGAAACTTAACTCATGGGAATGGAATCATAGCTGTAATACCGGGGATGTCACTGCAGATGGGAAATACTTGGAGGAGGTAGACACTTTTGATATTGATGGGATCCAAGGAAGACACATTATAGAGTACTCTGAACAAAGGTAACCCAAAGGGGGAATGCTGCCAAACTATTTTCTATGGGGTGGTGTCTAGGGACACCATTATGGTATGATCTCATGGATTTTTTGCAAGCCCGAGAAGGTAAATGCTCGATGGTGCTTTCAATTTTAGAGAGTCTGAAAGCACTAAGAAGACTCTAGTGGGGGCTCTTTTTTGTTGGTAATATCCTATGCCCAAATAAGGATAAAAGTATACATAGGAGAACTTTCCCATCCTATGGGGGATGAGAGACTTCTTTACCATTGATAGTCTAATCAGGCCGGAAAAGGTTAAACCTATACTGGCTGGACGGTCATTCAGATACTTTTATGAACATCAACGAAACCAATTTTTCTTGGCAATCTTTTCTTGATGAGATGACTGGAAAAGAGCTTAACGACAACTGATAGTGAGATTTTTAGTAAGGTGCAGCCCCTCTTCCTGAGAAAGCATAAAAGTATGCATAGGGGAATGGTCTTGGCTTGAGTGTGCCAAGGAAGTCCATTTCAATTGATGGTCTACATGGTCCGCCAAAGGAGGTAAGCGAGATAATGTAGAGGCCCTTTCCTATACTTTAGTGAGCGGGAAAGGAAGCAGCTGCACTCAACTATCTTTTCATTGTTTTAAGGAGTGAAAAAGAGCTTAAACAAAACTCCAGTGTGGTCAACTGATTGCGGTGGCACAGGCGGTGCCCCCTGTCGAGATAGTGGACAGAGGTCCAAATATCATCCATGTAGTATGGATGGAGTAGAAGGCTCTCAAACATACCAATACATGCATGGGATAGATCACAACAGAGGCTCGCGAGTCGGTGCGGCAGAGGCATGCAAACCGAGGTGGCTCTCGAACAGAGGTTAGGAGAGCGTGTGTGTGTGTGTTGTGGTGGACGTACTTGACTGCATGCGATGTGAGTGCAAGTCCGGGGGCACTTATATGCCAAATACATGCAAGAAAAGAAATCATTTTGTGGACAGTGGTCCAAAGGTCCGCACAAGGTGCGGTGAATAGAAAAGACAACTATGTGTTAAAAATACAAAACAAAAAGTAAAAATTACATTCCTTAATGGGTGGTAGCCCAAAAACACGCATGAGTAGCAGTTGAGAGGTGTGGTACAAGTACAGGTCCGTAGACACTTGCATCGTCACGTCATGGCTCATAAATCGAGGTGACTAGTGGGAAATGGTCCCGAAATTGGTTTTTTAAACATGAGACAATGGTCTCATAAAGAGATAGAAGTTTGAGCCCAGAGATGTGAGAGGTGTCTCAAACTAATTCCAGGTGAATTTGGACTAGTAGCTAATGGTACTGCCCCTGATTTTTGCTAAAGAATGTTGAAAAACAAGAAAAAGAAAATGAAGTGACTCATTGGTGATGTTAAGCATAAAATTTCTTGAGGTAGAGCCCATTGCGGGGGTTCTCCAAGAGTTGTCCATCAAATTCAATGACAGTGTATGCCCCTTTTTCGAGGTAGCGGTGGATGACGTATGGGGCATACCACCTTGATTCAAACCTTCCTTTTCCCAATTTATTGTTGGGTTGGTCATAGACTAGAACCATATCGCCTTTGCTGAAGGTGTGAGGGTGGAAATGGGAGTCATAGTGGATCTTTGATCATGTTTTCACTGCTTTGATGGCTTGGAGGGCAGCTCAATGGTCTTCTATGGTTTTCTCAAGTTGGAGGAGTCGTTCTTCTAAAGGCGAAGTATCAGGGAGGAGTTCCACCGTGAGGCGGGGAGATGGGATTTGGCACTCTATAGGGAGCACTGATTCAACGCCGTGTACTAGGAGGAAATGGGTAAAACCGGTTGCGGTTTTTGTGGATGTGCGATAAGCCCATAGGGAAAATAATACCATGTGATGCCAATTGGTTTTATGGTTTCCCACCATCCTTTGGAGCATTGTTTTGATGATTTTGTTGACTGCCTCAACTTGGCCATTGCCTTGAGGGTAGTAGGAAGATGAGTACTGGTGTCCAAACTTCAACATGGTTGACAGTTCATCCCATACAGCATCTTGAAAGTGTGCTCCATGGTTTGAGACTAATTGTTTAGGAACACCAAATCATGAAATAACATGGTTAAAGAAGAAGCACGCTACAGTTTTTGGTAACTAGAAAATTAATCACTTATGACTCATGCTTGACCTTGCTTAATACTCTGGGTTTTCACTTTGGCTCAGGTGTGACATATTTCCAAAACTAGACCATTCACACCTTAATAAGGACGGTTATCAAGATTTGATTTCATTGTATAGGCGAAATCGTATATATGGATGTATATTGCCATATTCTCTAATAAATGTTGCATAGCTCAGTGGTTATTCAATAATGCTTCCAGTTTGGGGTCAATTGCAAGTTTTAGGTGATTTTAATGGAAAAGTACCCTTGTTGTAGTAGGTGTTATCAGACTTTTTCTAGTTCCAATCTACTCAACACCTGATTTTGATTATGCCCTTTGGGAAAACCAAGCTATCATAATTCTCCAATTTTTGAGTCTGAGAAATTTGTGAAAAAATATTCTAGAACACGTCTCATTATATTTTTCAACATTTTAGACCAACCAGATTTGGTCCATCTTCAAGAATTAGTTACCGAAAACTCTTCCAAGTCTGACTTGGCCTGGTCATATTTTTGAATTGGTACTGAGTTAGACTTGGTTGTCTTTCTATAAAGACTGAAAAAATGGCACTTTAAATTTTACTAAGGTGGCAGGTTCTTTATCAGCTTGTCATTAGAAGTTGCCTTCCTCAATTGCTTTTGAATTGGGGAAGCTTAGGACTGAAGATAACTTCATTTTTTATGTTATACCTATGTTCTCATCACATATTCAGTTCTGTAGTATATACATAGAGTAAATCAGAGCATTATGTGGTCATTGGTTTGCCTCTAGCTTGGTATCCACGAGTATTTCTTTTATGTTTGTTTCTCAAGCTAGCACATCGGATGTGGATAGTTGGTCAGCTATAGATAACTTCATTCTTTATGTTATACCTATGTTCTCATCATAGTTTGAGAAGTCCACAAGAACTACTTATGCCTTTTCAATTGTTGCCATCTATATGCTTCCATCGTTGGTTGGTCAAAGTGGATTGACCTATGTTTAGCCACTTAGAGATTAGCAAAAACAATTTCAAATTAATCTATGGATATATAAGTGTCCATAAGAATGCCATCATCCTTTCGTTGGCTACTTAGATTAGCCTTAAAAAAAATTTGGGTTTAAGTCTCCAAAATTCTAACAAGGCGTTGGTTCATTTATAAGGATAACATAGTGTTAATCCAATTACCAAGGTTTAACATGAGCTTCAAATGAGTCTGTGCAAGTCTTGGTCAATTTTGGTAGAATGCCTAACATTCATACCTAACACCAAAGATGAAGGAAGTTTTTTCTTTGCAGAGAGGTTAACAAAGTGTTAAACCATCTACCAAGGTTTAACACCATATTCAATTGAATGTCTCTGCAAGTCTTGGTCAATTTGGGTAGAAACATCTAGACCTAGCACCTAAGATGAAGGCAATTTTCTCCTTGTAGTGCAATCACTTGTAATATTAAAGTAAACTAAGTCTCATTCCAATCACCAGGGGTCCATCATGAGCCTCAAAGGAATGAGGCAATTTTGAGAAAATAACTACTCCTTAGACCTGGCCTCTGAGACAAAAGCAATCAATCCACTCTCTGTTGTACAACCACTTAACATATTTCTTGAAACATGTCACCAAAAATCATCCAACACATTTTCCAAGCATGTGAGAGACCATAGCATCTGCTCAATTATTTGAACGGACAAGCTTTTAAAAGTTGTTTGGC
This sequence comes from Pseudotsuga menziesii, assembly GCA_001517045.1. NCBI lineage: Eukaryota > Viridiplantae > Streptophyta > Pinopsida > Pinales > Pinaceae > Pseudotsuga > Pseudotsuga menziesii. The sequence goes on from LPNX010228228.1 coordinate 355,474, forward strand.
TATCCCTTATATCCAATTTTCTTTTGGTTCACTATAGAATTCTCGACATTTTACCCCCATACAACACTTCAAAATCATTACTTCTCCAACTAAGAGTTCAAAACTTAAGAACATGTTGGCTTCTCCAATCATGATTGGAAAAAAAATTACATTTTAATCCTTTTCAATCCTTGCTTGGGAGCATGTGTAACTAAAGAACACGTTGGCTTCTCCAATTATGATTGGAGAAAACTTACATTTTAATCCTAATCTGGGAACTGTTCAACTATGGTTCAGAAACATGTATTGGTTTGGGTACTGTTTTACCAATCTATTGCTTGAAAGCATGACTTCCTATTATACTGGCTGAAGATTTTGGATACAAGGAAATCCTTTCCAGACTATACTGGTTGAAATTTTTCGATAAGCATTTGAAAAATTATATGTATTTCCTTTCATTTTGGGAACCAAAATTAGAAAATACTTGCCTGATAATAGTATTCATATTAATACGGAACAAAATCCTTAACAAAGGATATACCATAGTGCTTTTAATGGGATTGCATTTAAGAAGGCATTACAGATGGTTGCAACCCGAATGATGTATCTTTCCTCGGCTTTTACCTTATGATAATGGTTGCAAAATGATTTGTAACATAAATATGTTTCTATAAGATAGCTGACATGAAAATTTTTAGTTAACATTGATTTTCTTATCCGGGTAGTGTCATCAGTTTACTTATGCTTATTAGATGTCTTTGGCTAATATTAGAAAACATAACTGGGAAAGAAGATAAAGCTTTTTTTAGTTGAACACTGTAGTACAACTTTGAAGGGATCTCAATACTGTATTTGTTCTGTAGATAACCTGGTGGGAAGAGGTGGATATGCAGAAGTGTACAAGGGAGTCTTAGCTGATGGGCAGATGATCGCAGTTAAGATATTGTCAAAGGAAAACACAGATGAACAAAAAGATAAAGAGTTTCTAACAGAATTGGGAATCATTGGGCATGTATGCCATCCCAACACGGCCTCATTCATAGGCTATTGCATTGAAAATGGTCTTCGTCTCATCTTCCATTTAAATTTGCATGGTAGCTTGGCTTCACTTCTTCATGGTAACTATCTAAATTATCCCAATATGGTTTTTAGGATGTGCAATCTTTCCAACATATCACTAGTTTGGTCAATTTCATTTTGCTACTGAACAAAACCTAAATTAAAATTCCATTTACATTCAAAATCATCTTCTTAAGTCAACAGTATCTATCTGGTTAGTAAAATGAGGGTGGTAATAGTCCCATCAGGGTTCTAGTCCCCTTAGACAATTCTAGCCTCTCATGTGTTTTCATGGCCACAAAATCTAGCTGGATGTCATGATGGATAAATCTCCTAGATCGAGTGCCAATTACTTTCAGCTTTGGTGTTGATTGGCCAGCACTAAGAGCCAAAGGAAGCATCTTCCAAAAAAGAATCATCTCCTGAAGATGGAAACCAGCTTCTTTAAATTATTTTTTCTATAATAGCAATATTACATTAATAGCTTATTGTCAATTAGATCCCTGTTCAAATTTTCCTAAGAGAAATGCAAGAACCTAAATTGACACACATTTTTTTGTATTTTTCTTCAATGTCATGATTTGGAGTGCTTTCAGCTTTATCTCATGTTTAGTAAATTACTGAAAACTCCAATTTGATTCCCATATTGTGTGGACAAGCATCGCACTAGGATAAAAATGGATCATGATAAAGTGAAGGAAATTCTAGAATGGCCTAAACTGAAGAATGTTACAAAGGTAAAAGGTTTCCATAGATTGGCTAGTTTTTAGATAAAGCTCATTAATAATTTTAGTGGTATATGTGCAACATTGGCAGCTTGAATGAAGAAGGGATATTACCAGCAGAGCTGCCTAACACAATGAAGTCGTTAGGTGGAATTTTCAATAAATATGTTAGAAAACTATTCCATTGGTCTCAATGTTAGAATAATCAACCCATAGTTTACCCACTTAGACATTAATTCATTTATTTTTGTCTTATTTGCCTAGTTCATGTGTCCCACCTTGTGCAAGTTGCTAATTGCCTATCCATAGAGGTCAAAATTGCCATATATAAATCATGTAGCGCTTGGGAAAGCCTTAGGAATCAAATCTGCTTTATTCCTGGCCTCCTAGGCGCCTATCTGCTTTTTCTGCTTTATTGCCTGCTTTTTCAAAGTTTTAAGGCACATAGGAAAGCAAGACTAGGTGAGGTGAACTAGTTTTTTGTCCTCTTCATCCTCCACTCTTTTCTCCATACAAAATCATGTATGAGATGCCATTCCACTACTCTTTATCTTGCCCATGCGCCCTTGCCAATTTGTGAGCTCCATGACATATTTGGGATCAGCTTTTTACACCTATGGGGGATTTGCCTATTTTGAGTAAGCCTGCTTTATGCTAGTTTTGGATGCCTCCTTATGCATTTGACCTCTTGATGTATTCTATATATTCAGAAACCTATGTTATTACAGGGTTGGCTATCGTACACTCAGTTAATATAATTTTTTGTTACAACTCCATATTCAGTCTCCATTGTTAGCAATTTTGCATGATCAATTGATAATTGTTGTGGGTAAAATTAATCTACTGCTGGCCTGAATTTCTACGTGGTATCAAATCCATTGTAGGTTGTTACTCTCCTTCAAAAATTGTTTTCCAGGATCGACATCAAGACTGGGAGCCTTCTATTGACAGCCGAGGAAGATTTTCTAAAGCTATGGATTCACAGAAAACTATCTTGACTCCCTTCAACTATTTTGAATGGAAATCAGAGATGGAGATCTTGTTGAGAGTGAAAGGCCTCTACAGGATGACCATGGCTATAGAATCAGAGCCCAATGCTGCTACAGAGAAGATCAAATGGCACAATCAGAGAGATGAGGCCTATGGCCTCCTATGTCTTAGTATTTCCCGAGACCTCCTTTTCCATCTCGATGGATTAACTTCACCGGATCAAGTATGGGAGAAGCTTTATGATCTTTTTGGAAAGACAGATGAGATGAGGGAACATTAGATCGAAAATGAGCTGATTTCTATGAGTCCCAGTAGCTTTGAATCCCTGCAGCTATATTTCTCCAAGTTCAAAGCACTAGTTTTGCAGCTGAAGCAGTGTGGTATCGAAAAGAAAGATGATCAGATCGTATTGGCCATCCTCTTGAAGCTAGGAACTGACTACTCAGTCTTTTTTTCGACCTTCTATTCCACAAAAATCATAACTCGGACCTGGAAGATGCCTAGCCTTGCAGATTTCATGGAATCTCTCACACAATAACAAGACAAGCTGGTGATGATGGGCACCATCAAACCATCCAAATATCAAGCTTTGATTGCTGGAGATTCAAGGGTGGATTCAAAAAGAAAAAAGAAAGCTAAAAAGCCACCTGATCAAAGAAGAGACAAGAAGCAGTCTCCAGAGGATCAACAAGGTCCCAAGAAAAATACCCAAAAGAAGAAAAACAAAGGTGAAATGAACAAGTGCTCATACTGTTCGAAGGGAAATCACACTGAAAGCTCTTGTATGAAAAAGCAGATAGACATACTGACCAATCTCCTGAAGAAGAATGTCATCTCCCTTCCAGAAAGCTTAAAGAAGAGAGAAGGAGGATCAAGTTTCAATGACAGAGAGAGAGTTCATGCTCTAGTTGCTGGCACATCAAGCTCACCCAGTTTTATCATAGATTCTGGAGCTTCAAGACACATGGTTTCGACTAAGGAGGCCTTCTCCTCACTGGATATGTCGAAAGGACCATCTATTGTACTAGGAGATGACTCTCTCACTGAAAGTAAAGGCAAAGGAAGGATAGATCTTGATCATGGTAAGTTCAGCAATGTGCTATATGTCCCTGGTCTCACCTCCAACCTCCTGTTAGTGTACCAGATGACCCACAATGGGTCTCCTAAGAAGGTCATATTCTCCCCCGATGAAGTTGAGATCACAGAGATTTCAACTGGTAGAGTCATTGCAAAAGGAGTTGTGAATCATGCTCAAAAGGTATACATGTTTTCACACTTCCTACCTTACTGCAACCCCTCTGCTCTTCCCATTCATGCTAATGAAGCCAGCAAGATGTGGCATGAAATATTTGGCCATCTAAATTACAAGTATTTGTCTGATCTTAGTGAGAAATAAATGGTCATAGGGTTGCCCAAGATAAAATTTTCCAAAGGAGTCTCCCAAGGCTGTATCCTAGGAAAACACCCAGAGCATAAGTTTGAGAAAGCTAGTCATGAGAGAACCTCTGCACCCCTCGAGCTGATTCATAGTGATGTTGCTGGCCCATTCCCTCATATGTCCATGAGTCAGGCCAAATATGCATTGACATTTATTGATGATTTTTCTAGGTATTGTTGGGTTCGCTTCATGAAACACAAGTCTGAAGTTTTTGGCCTATTCAAAGTCTTTAAGGCTTTGGTTGAAAACCAGTGTGGAAGGAAACTCAAGGTCCTCAGATATGACAATGGTGGTGAGTATGTCAAGTTTGAGTTTATTAACTATTGTGCAGATGCAAGTATTCAGATGCAACATTCTATCCCTTACACACCACAACAAAATGGTGTTGCTGAGAGGAAGAACAGATCACTGAAGGAGATGGCAACATGCATGATGGAGGCCAAAAATTTGCCACCAAAGTACTAGGCCGAATCTATCAACTATGCAGCCTATATCCAGAATAGGGTGCCTCACAAGCATCTTTATGGCATGACTCCCTTCGAAGCATGGAGTGGGCACAAGCCAGATGTGACCCATTTCAGGATTTTTGGCTCAGAGGCATGGGCTAGAATCCCGACAGAGAAGAGGAAGGCTTTGCAGCCCCAAACCCAAGAGTGTCTTTTTGTTGGATACTCTGAATATTCAAAAGGGTACAAGTTGATAAACTTGAGCACAAACAAATCTTTCATTGAAAGGTGTGTTCAGTTTGAAGAAGAACCCCTTGCATAAGTGGAAGTTGGTGAAGCCTCTTCACCACCTGAACCTCAAGAACTAAGTAAAGAGTTTGTTGAACATGCTGATTCTGATTTTTCTGATGGATATGATTTTATTGCAGACCCAAACAGCCCCACAAGGCCTAAATGGGCAGCCAAGACACTACATGCAGCAGGTGAGCTAGCTGGGGATCCCAATGACCCAAGGAGGACTAGATCTCAATTTGAAAGTGGTCTGTGCATGAAGGATCCTATGTTTGTTGAAAAATGCTATTTGATGGTGGAGTATAAACCTCAAACATATGAAGAAGCAGCAGTATATCCAAGATGGCAAGATTCCATGAAGGAGGAGTTCAGCTCACTCCAGAAGAGCAACACATGGGAGCTAGTGGATCTTCCTCCAGGGAGAAAACTAGTACAGTGTAAGTGGGTCTATAAGACCAAATTTGCTGCTGATGGTTCACCACTGAAGTAAAAGGCTATATTGGTAGCTAAAGGCTACTCACAGGTTCATGGCATCGATTACAATGAGACCTTTTCCCCAGTGGCAAAGATGGATTCCATCAGGCTAGCTCTAGCCATTGCAGCCTCAAGGCAATGGGAGGTACATCACATGGATGTAAAATATGCCTTTCTGAATGGAGATCTCACTGAGGATATATATATGCAGCAGCCTCAAGTTTTTTCTACTAACCCTTCTCTTGTGTGCAGGTTGAGAAAGTCATTGTATGGGCTAAAGCAAGCCCCCAGGGCTTGGTATGCCAAGATAGATAGCTTCTTGCTATCTCTGAATTTTGTTCGGTGAAAATAAGATCCAAATGTCTATTTGAAGTCTGTTAATGGTTCATTAATGATCATTGTTTTATATTTTGATGACCTCCTCATTACAGGAAGCTCACAGGCTGAGATTGCTTCCTTAAAAGGAGCTATGAACCAAGCCTTCTCCATGACAGATTTGGGGCTCTTAAGTCAATTTCCGGGGCTTGAGATTGCTCAAACCAAATCTAGAATAAAGGTGCACCAGTCCAAGTATGCCTTGGATTTGCTGATCAAATTCAGAATGCAAGACTGCAAAGCAAGCAAAACTCCTTTCCTTTCAGGACTGAAGCTGGAGGAAGATGATTCTCCACCGATGGTAAACAATACACTGTATAGACAATTGATTGGATGTTTATTGTATTTGACACATACTCGACCTGATATTTGTTATGCAATAAGTGTGGATTCTATATTCATGGATCAGGCTCATGAGATCCATTGGAAAGCAGCAAAAAGGATCATTAACTTTGTTCAGGGAACAAGGACACATGGGATCTTCTATAAGGCAAAGTCTGATCTTGATTTGATTGGATTTACTGACAGTGATTGGGCAGGTGATAGCACAGACAGAAATTCCACTTCAGGTTATGTGTTCATGCTTGCAAAAGGGCCAATTAGCTGGTCAAGAAAGAAACAGAGTGCCATTGCACTCTCATCTACAGAAGTTGAGTACAGAGGAGTTGTTAATGCAACAACTCAGTGTTTATGGTTGCAGGGTTTACTTGGAGAGTGTGGTTTCGAACCTGAGTACTAAAATACCATCTACTATGATAACCAAAGTACCATTCGAATCTGCAAAGATCCATTTTAGAAGCAGAGAACCAGACACATTGAGATTCACATGCACTACATCAGAGAGCTTGTGCATGATGGCACCATTCACCTACTCTTCTGTTCATCTTCAAAACAAGTAGCTGATATCTTCACCAAAGAATTTTGTGAGAAGAACTTCAGCAATCTCAAATCACTGCTGGGGATTTCTGATCATGCTGTGAAGGCATGAGTGGAGACAAGATTCTACAATTTTGTTTTACAGTCCATGTTTAAGGGAGGATTTTCCCAAGTTGGTTTTGCCTCTTTCCTTGTTTATTTGGACATGCAGTATGTAAAGGGTGACTAAGCCTTGTTGCTAGGCCCTATATTTTTGATTTATTACTCAGAAATTTAGGCTTAAGGGGGGGTGTTAGAATAATCAACCCATAGTTTACCCACTTAGACATTAATTCATTTATTTTTGTCTTATTTGCCTAGTTCATGTGTCCCACCTTGTGCAAGTTGCTAATTGCCTATCCATAGAGGTCAAAATTGCCATATCTGAATCATGTAGCACTTGGGAAAGCCTTAGGAATCAAATCTTCTTTATTCCTGGCCTCCTAGGCGCCTATCTGCTTTTTCTTCTTTATTGCCTACTTTTTCAGTGTTTTAAGGCACATAGGAAAGCAAGACTAGGTGAGGTGAACTAGTTTTTTGTCCTCTTAATCCTCCACTCTTTTCTCCATAAAAAAGAATGTATGAGCTTCCATTGCACTACTCTTTATCTTTCCCATGTGCCCTTGCCAATTCGTGAGCTCCATGACAGATTTGGGATTAGCTTTTTACACCTATGGGGGATTTGCCTATTTTGAGTAGGCCTGCTTTATGCTAGTTTTGGATGCCTCCTTATGCATTCAACCTCTTGATGTATTCTATATATTCAGAAACCTATTTTATTACAGGGTTGGCTATTGTACACTCAGTTAATATAATTTTGTGTTACAGCTCCATATTCAGTCTCCATTGTTAGCAATTTTGCATGATCAATTGATAATTGTTGTGGGTAAAATTAATCTACTGCTGGCTTGAATTTCTACACTCAACCTTATCCACTGAAATTCAAGAACATAGTCATTATCATACACTAGGGAAAGAATCTTTGTGACTTCACTCCCTAGAAACGGTGCCAGAAATAGGTGTTGTAGCTCCGAGGACCCTCCCCTTGGCAAGAGGAGGTCTAAATCCAAAGTATATTCATCTTTAACCAAACAGGAACCAAGGCTATGGTGCTGGAATCATTAATTAGGTATAAGGTAGCAGTTGTAACAACACAGGGGTTGCATTATTTGCATTAGAAGGATCAAATGACATAGCTGTAGGTTGTTATTGACAATGATGATTTTTCTAGATTCCCTGGGTAGTCTGGTTGTCCTTTTCTTGCTGAAGACGGAGTTGGGGGTAGAGGACTTTGTTTAGTGTTGATGGATTGGGATCAATGGCACTGGAGGGAAGGATTTGGGAGCATTCAAACTCACCAACTGCGTTCAGTGCATTAACTGTAGCTACACCAACCCAGAGCTCAGTTGACTACAACTATGTAGGTGCAGGACTGTGCAGGATAGGGTGTCAGAGCTGGCGTGGAAAAGGAGCACTGGGAAATGCGTCGATAGTATCGGAGGATTTCACCGAGAATTTCATCGTCCGAGTGAAATCGTCACTCTTCTATAATTCTCCATTTACATGTGCTATATGTGGTAGTGAGTAAGACAACACCTTCATAGTAACTACGATTGTGGAGGTGCAGGACTATATAGCAGGGTTGGAATTTCAAATGGTTGGCACCCATCAAAATTGCCGATAACAATCAAAATCCAAAAGGTTTTCTATATTCTAAGTCATATTTTGATGGTCTCCATCAAATCTTAGCTGTATTTGACAGGTAAATTGGCCCATGACGGTCATTTACCTGTCAAATTCCATCCCTCTAGTAGGATGGGGTGTCATAATTGGTGTGGAAAAGGAGCCTTGGGGAAACATGCCGATGATATCGGAGGATTTCGCCAGGAATTTCATCATTGGAGTGAAATAGTCACTCTTCTAGACTTCTCCATCTACATTTTCTATAGGTGGTAGTGAGTAAGACAGCACCTTCATAGTAATATGTACAATCAATTTTCTAGCTTTAATAGATTATACATACAAGTTACAACCAAAAAAATTTAGATGTTGAGGAGTGGGTTCAAGCAGCACGAGTAGTTGCTCAGTTCTTTGATCAATGTGGTTGTTACATTGGTTTTCATCCTCATGGTACATTTCAAATGTCCTGTCATCAGTCAGGACGATTCCTCTTTCCTCATAGCTATAATAGTTTCACGTTGATATATTTTGCTCAAATTTTCAATACTTACTCATTCATTAACATTTTGTTTTAAATTCTTTCATTTTATGTGGTGAGGGGTGAGGTGTGGCTCACATATTGATGTTTTCTTTGCTCCATTTTCTCTAATTACAACAACCTGAAATGTTTTATTTTGATTCAATTTGCACGAATCATGTATCTATGCCCCATTTTGTCTAGTGTAATGTTAATTTTCTTACCATTGGTGTTGTGGTAAACTAGTTTTGAATCTTGATTATTTATTTTGTCATGGCCATCCGAGTTGGGTGCTCTATAGTTTGTACATTTGTTCAAATGGATACATCTATTTATTACTATTGAAGTAGCCATAACCTGACACTAGAATTTAGATATCATGCTTGAAAGGATGTAAGTATTATCTAGGATGAGCTACCATTGGAATTATTTTTGGTTGGGTGCCTAACTTCAATGATGTTCTCATCTGATATGAATATTGTTGTTATGGAACTTAGTGGTATGATATGAATATTGTTGTTATGGAACTTAGTAGTACCTATTGAATACTCTTGTGCATAGTTACATATATCATGTCAGTGAATATATTGCCAAGGGTCTAGAATGTAACTTGTTGGAAACAATGGCGAAAATGTCGACAAATGTCATAAAGCATAAAACAAATACAAAAATAACTAATTTTTCAATTTTTTAACATCTAAAGCAACAACAACATCAAATAAACACATTGCTACATAAATATGAAAATACAACTAATATATAATATGCATAATATGTCAAATGGTAGATTATGATCTTGTATCGACTATAAACTAAAAATACTGAAATATGTTCCTGATGGAATGATAGAAAATCACATTAAATTATCAAAATAAATGTCTCTCAAGAGATGAATCATCATGATGACTCATAAGGCATCTAGATACTACATAGTCCAATGATAAATAGTAGGAATCAATGTCGATCCCCTCTACCCCTTTTATAGGCAAGGGGCACAACTCTTCCTCTGGAAGTAGTAGGGGGTCATGCGGGTGCTTTGGATGAGTTAGGCATCAAATTGGAAGCTCCAACTACTTGGGCTATGGTGGAAGGTAATGGGGCTGAGGTGGAAACCAATGTGAGGTATCTCCTCACATAATTGCATATCATAAAAATTATTTCCTATATTGAGATCTTATTCATTAATAACACCCTATGCCCCCCTCCTCTAGGCTCTAGCCCTACCTCTACCTTGAATCTCAAAGGTAATCCTCCAACGACATTAGTCAACACTACAATTTTGATGAAACTTCCCATGTTTAATGGGTAAAGGGTACATTTTTAATAATGTCACAATAAAAGATTTCAACAGTCAATGCCACCAACATCAAGGTATATAGAGGGGTTGATGTGCTTAATTAAATGTAAATCCCATACCTTCATATGTGATAAAATATAGTGGAATTGTGTTGTAAAGGAAAGCTTCCTATGGCTAGGGTTTAAGAGGCCATCAACGTACTGGGGTTGAAAGGTGGATGCAAATGGTTCTGCAAATAAATACATGCAAGATCAGAGATTAGAATGGTTCATACCTTAGCCAAACAAAGGTTGATCCAAGCATCCATTCAATCTTCCTCTTTCTCCTCTTGCTCCAAGAGACCTGCAAAACGAATTATACCTTCCTCAAACAAATATGACCACATACAAAGCAATGATAATCAAATAAATATGAAATAATAATCTGACTAACATCATCATATGATCATGAACAGAGATTCAATCACACATTGAACAATAATTTGGAAAGAAGAAGGACATCACATCTTTATTAATCTTGAAAACAAGTACAAGTATACCTTCTCTTCAAGTTGGACACCTCACAAAACCTTGATCCAGTTCTGCTGCTTCTCTTCTCCAAGGAACTCAACCTCCAAGCTTTGCAACACAAGGAGATAGCTTCCAGGGCAAAGGTGTGGGCAAATAGAGTCCCAATTCCTCCAGCATAATGATGCAAAGATTCAAGTCCCATCTCATGGACCTCCCTACCTCTATTTATATGCTTTATGAAGAGTTAGGGTCGAAGACAAAGTAGTTACAACTGAAGGAGTCAGTTGCATAAATACCCAAACTACCCAAATTTCAAAATACGTATTTTTTTGACATTTTCTGGAGGCGTACACGGGTTATGGAAACAAAATTCACATATGCAGGAGGTATATGGGGTTGCAATGCAAAAATTCATGTATTTAAGGCATACGCAAGTATTATATATAGAAACTCATGTACACATCAAAAAAATATCATTCTTAGGGTACTTTTGGGCATTTTCAAACATTGGTGTCTTCTAGAAAGTTTTAGCTAACTGAAATATATTTCCAATGGTGCAAATATGATTTCAAACGGAGTTATAGAACTCAAGATATGGGTCCTCCAAGTTAGGTGTTTTTTCAGTGACTTTCATGAAGTGTCGTCATGGAAGTGTCGACATGCAACGAAATCATGGGAAAGTGGTCACATGTAGAGATGTGTCATTTTGAGCTATAACAGATGCCCCCTAATGTATGAGGTTAGAGGGGAATACGATAGCCAAAATACATTATAAAGGAAACAACTAAGTATGGAGAGAACAGACAATCCAAGATCGAAAGGCTCGAACAAAGTTACCTGAAAGAGAGATAAATGTCATACAAAACCAATCTCTGGGACATACAAGTCCATATACAAATCATCGCCATAAAGATACAGGTGGATCCAACATATGTATAACTGATGAAACTATCATGGTCGCTCAATATGAAAAAAGGTGCCATATCAAATCTAAAGGAGTCATGGCCACAAATGAACAAGGTGGATCCATGCTCAACAATCGATCATAGCCACAAGAATACAAGGTGGATCTATGTCTTAGCAAAATGTCATATAAAATGTAACAACGTCTTGTGCAGCTTGGGTAATAGAAAAAAAATGATGATGCTACTATCGGCCCAAGGTCTTCAATCCAAACTATCCAAAAGGTACAAATCCTAACCATGCAAATAAAGGAGTTGAAGTCAAACATGGAGGAAACCATTTGATTACCGGTCAATAATGAAAACCATTAACAAACACAAGGGAAACCATAATTAATGAAAACGGTCCCCAAGGTACCTCAGTACATTCTAACAAGTGTGAATACAAGGACTTGAAGTCGAACACTTGAAGAATCCATCAAATAGGAGACATTAAGGTATTCCCACTACCCAATAGCGAGGGAAATTGCCACTGATGACTGCAATCCCCAAGGTACTGTCATAAAACTCTAAATCTCATCCCTAGAGAAAGATGTGTTGTAGTCGATAGGAAGAGATCCATTAGAAGGAAGGCATTAAGGCATCCTTCATCATCCAACACAAAGTAATTCAAAGACTAATTGGATCTGGAATTGGTACTGAATTTCACGACAAGGACCGCCAAAGACAGGATGTAATGAACTGATACCAAGGAATGGCTAACACAAAAGGTCAAGGAAACTACAGAATGGACGAAAAAGGTTTAATCCTTGAATAGTGAGCATGACAAAAAAGTGACTTAGGCAGATTTCGACACAAAAATACCAACGACAAAAATCTGCAATGTAGGAGACATTGACAGATTCCCCATATAATTGGAAAAGAAAGCAACTGGAGGAGTACGAAACTTTGAATCGGGATAAGGTCAAAATACTAGGACCCAACTATTGATAGACTCAAAACTGGTGCTTTGTTCAAGGAAACAAGACTTACTGTCATGATGTAAAAAACATGTGAATGAACTTCCCTTCCCCTCTTTCTTGTAAAGGTTTAACAAGTCCAAGAAAGCAAACTTAGGACCATCTTCATTTTTGGCAAGCTAAAAAAAGATACAGAAGAATGCTTGATAAAGAACTGATTGTAACACCCCAATTTTGACCCCATTTACATTAATGTATGTGATGTATATATTGCAATGAATCATGGTGTGGAGCTGAAGGCAAAAGCCCCACCACCGATTCTATTGTGTTATGTTTCAGTGATTAGACTGTTACCGATGGTATATCGGGATATGTGGAATACATATTAAGTCGTGGCATCATGTAGCTACTATGCATTTTAATAAAATAACCCAACCAGCTATGTTCACTGCAACTAACACTACTACATTTCGACCAAAAATCCGACGGCCGTATTGTCGAATTTTCGACACTTCCCTGTCGCATGTACGACACTTTGGTTTTTTTTAAGTGTTGAAAACTTGTCATCGGTTATCCAACAGTTGTTAATCTGTCGGTTACACGACACTTTAGTTCCCTTCGGTTAAGCGACACTTTAAGCGACGAATATGAACATTAACCGACGGTTATTAGGGATTTTTAAAAAAAAATATTGCTGCAGACGTCGCTTAAGCGACACCTTAGGGAATTTTTTTTTTTAAATATTGCTGCAGACGTCGCTTAAGCGACACCTATAGGGAATTTTTTTTAAAAAATATTGCTGCAGACGTCGGTTAAGCGACACATATAGGCGTCGCTTAAGCGACGGTATGGCATTTAAAAATATATATATATATATATTCTGTGGTTTTTTGCTGATGCAACTAATTCTAACAGTCATTTTGCTGATGCCAATCATCGTCAAGTTACTCAACATTTTATGTAAAATAGTACCATAAGCAAAAGACTCTCTTTGAACATTCGTATCCTTCTCGAAATTTGTAAACAGCTTTTCTCACAATTTTTTGTGAGGGAAATAATAAAACTTGTATGGTTTGTGCAGAGTTTCGAGGCTCTTAATCAGCGAGCAGTTGCTGTAGTGGTTGATCCTATTCAAAGTGTTAAGGGGAAGGTTGTGATTGATGCATTCCGCTTAATCAATCCCCAGACTATGATGCTTGGGCAGGAACCCCGACAAACAACTTCAAATCTAGGGCATCTGAATAAACCATCCATCCTGGTTAGCATCTAGCAGTATTATGACTTTTAACACTTAAGATTAAGTATAATACTCTTTTTGTTCTAAATGCTCATTTTTTGTATAATATTTGTACAGGCATTAATCCATGGCTTGAATCAGCATTATTATTCTATTGCCATTAATTATTGGAAAAATGAACTGGAAGAAAAGATGCTACTGAACTTACATAAAAAGAAATGGACTAATGATCTGACTCTGCAATGCTTCGATTGTCATTCTAAGACAAATGAACAGACAGTACAGGTTTGGACTCATGAGGAGCTATGCAAGCAAGCCAGAGATCATTGTAGCTTGGAAGAACACCATAGTTTGGGCCTATGCACCAATTAAGAATGATGGTTTTTCATGATTTTCCTATAGAGATTAGGGGCAAGATAGATAACTGCTGATTTATTTCCAGTTTGGAAACTGTCTATGTTGTTTTTCCTATTGAAGAAAGAGGGAACTCTGAAATGGCATTAACTAGAGCAACAAACTGATCCATGCATTATCTCATGAATATAGTATGTGTTGAAATAAAGGAATTCCTATCAGATTTATGGATCAATAATGTGTACAGCCCTACTGAGACATAGTGGATAAAGAGAGAGTTCTGTGACCTTCAAAACCGGAGCTACTAGTTCACATGTTAATAGATTTTATTGATGTAGAAAATAGCAGAGTGGGTGCTGAGGTATTGGCAATATGCCAGTGCACACTTATCAATATTTATTCTCTCAGCTCATGCTCTCCTATGTTTGTTGACTATGTCCAATGGTTTCTACCATATACAAAAAGAAACTTAGAGACGGGGTAATGCACTCTAGATAAAAGCATCACTCTGGCTAACAGGAAAACCAAAGCTAACCAAAAGCAAAAAATCTTGATTTGTGTTCCAGTATTAAGCCACGCATATTGAAGAGGAAGCCATCATAGTCAAACATTTATCTTGTTCATTCCTTTTCTAGATAACATGAAAAATGATTCAAACATTCTCAAAAACAATAAAATTATAATATAAATTAAGCTGCCAAAGATCATACAAGAGCGAATGTGCCTAAAGCTTACCAATCTAGCACTCCATCCGAGCACAAGGAGAAATTTTGATAACGTCTGGAGGATCCACACCAATGTTTAAACACAGAACAAGAGCAACACTCCCAGTCTTCATCTGCTTAGCAAAACTCTTCATTAGATGATTAGTCTTCGACTTCTTCATCAATTGAATGCCAAGCAATGTATAACAAGACTGCGGACCAACTGCATGGTGGCACCTTAAATTGGTATACTACCATTATGAGGAATTCCAGTCAATCATGAATAACAGGCATTATTAATACAATTTGAATGAAATACTGCTAAGGATATATCCTTAGTTAAGGTGCAACTAAGACACAATGTACTGTTTAAAAAGAAAACATGTGACAAAAAGAATTCATCAATGACCCAAGCATTCAGATTATTCCACAATTAAATAAAGATCTAGTATACCTGCATTTATTTTGTGAACAAGTAGTAATTGTTCAGAGAACAGAGAATTGAAACATTTAATTATTGTGTTGAACAAACACTAACTTAACAGGTATAAACAGCAAGAACTAGCAGGTTCTAGAGGCTTAGGTTACCGTGTGTTTATTTTGTTGTGTAGGAAAAACACAATGTTAAACAAGATCCCATCCCAGCCCACTGGGGATGCCAACCCCACATTTCCCAATCCCTGGGGGCTTTGCACGTCTATTTTGTTGTATGGTAAAAACAAATTGTTGCACAGGAACCCACCCCAGCCCCTGGGAATGACAACAAATGGTCATTAGAAATGTTAATGAACTTTCATTCAAAATGACAACAAGAAAGAAGAATACAATCAAACATGAAAGAAACAATGGTAAAACCAAAAAAATGCTCAAAAAAGACCATTAATGAACCACAATTGGTATAAACACAATCTAATATTGCTTTGTCATTTCATGACATTCTCGACTTTGATGTATAGGGAGTACTGGATCTTTATGTGGATCCGATGATGAGGAAAAGTGTATATATTATTCAACAGAAAAAAAATGTAGTGTATTAATTCAAAAAGGTATAGATTACTATTGTTCAGTTCTCTGATTGACAAGAAGGTATCTTGATGTCTGTATGAAGATTTCCTAGATTTTTTTCTGGTATAATTTTTATGAAAATCCAATCACACTATGGTTTGAGTAAAATGCTAGCACAATTCAGTTATCCTATGACCTGAATGGGAGTATGCTATCACATCAACCCAAGCGCATGCACGCTAAAGCCAGAGTCTGGATTGGCAAAGACTTTTGGGGTTCTCCATACTTTTGGGGTTCTCTTTAACCAGACCAGCTATCATATCCTTACTGCTGCTTTAAAAACTGAACTTGGGCTTTGGTTTGTTGGAGAGAAGATTTAAAAACAGGAACAGGCTATTTAGAATCATGGGTATATCATGTGGTACAAATTTTTATAAATGTGAATGAGGGAGTCACAGAAGAGCATGGAATGGCTAATCTCTTTCAGCAATAGATTGACATTAGTGGGGTTCATAACTGGGGTATTGTAGAACACAAAGTTCTTCAAGATCTAGGTTTAAATTGGTCTGATCTCTATTCTGTTGTTTGTCGCATTTTGGAAGTGTGGCAGAATAGGGAAGCTTCAAAAATATTCTAAAATTCAGAAATAAATGATGAATTTATGGTTGGTCCATCAGGTTGAAACCTGACAAATACCTCACTGTTTCAACTTCGTTCTAACACTGACAAGCAGTTAAAAAAGCCTTCATAGAAGTTTGTGTATTTACTGGCAAAACCTATTTTATTGGCTCAACAACTGACTTCCAATCAATATTTTCCAAACATTGCTCTATTCAGAAGCATCTGAGAAATAGTACCTGGAAAATTTTATAGAACTGATAGCTCTCAAAGCTCTCCCTGACACTGTTGATCACATTAGCTAGTTGAAAAAGAGCATGTTTGTCGATCATTGGAAGATCCTTATACACAATAGCACTCTCTGGCTGTAAACATATAAAAAATTAGGTAAGAACATAAATAAGCAAAAAAATCATATAATTCATCATTGATATGCTACTAAACATTTAATCTAAGAATACCATCATATTTAAATTTACTTTATGCAATAAACAAATGTCACTTAATAGTCACTTTAATAGGTTAAGGCTTGCAAGGCACTATCATGTTTCATGACCTTAAAACTTGTTTAATACTACAGACAAAAAGAAACTGATGATTGTGCATTTGTGCCAAAAAACCAACTGAATTTTCAACGTATCCCTCTGATGGCTATTGCCCTAAACTTTAGAAGGAAATTGTTAAAAACTTGGTATAAATTTCTAGTAACAACAGTGATATTGGCACTTACTTTCCAGTCATGAAGATTTGAAAGGAGATATCTCAATGTTCCACACAATTTTCTGTATGTCTCAGACATTTTCCTGAGAATTTGAGGACCAATCATTACATCACTTGTATAATCAACACTTGAAACCCAAAGCCGTAACACATCTGCTCCATATCCAGGTTCCTCCTGTATAGAAGCCCTAATGTGGGTATGCAATGAAGAAAGAATGTAAAATTGAAAAAGAACAGGTGATCAAATATGTGACAATTACAAACCTTTCGATTTTTCCCACCCTCGATAATAGTCCAGGGATCAATCACATTTCCAACGGATTTACTCATTTTATGACCCCTCTCATCCAAGACAAATCCATGTGTTAAAAAACTCCTGTATGGCGCCCGTCCTACATACACCAGACGCAAAAAATTTGATCTTGATGACGTCCAAGTATGAAATTGACTTTATTCCCATTAATTTCGGTAATTAAAATCAAAATATTTAGATAACATATAATTATAGTCCACTGTAGCGTGTTTAAAAGGTTCTGATGCTGCCCCAATATTATGCAGGATACAAGGGTAATCTGAAAATTGGGAAAACAAATACAAGCTGCATTGGGTATAATACAAATTATAGCTGACATCCCAAAAAGGAGGATTTAAACAATTCAACAGAATGGTGGTCCACCTTCCATGTGCGACTGGAGATTGCCTTACTCCATTGAATACTATAGCCAGTTAAATATTTTCAGCATTTCTATCATGAATAAGCAGTGACAACCTTGAGGTTGAATAATCCAGTCATGTAAATTTCTTGGAAATAAATTGAACAGATCCTAGTGTATACGCTATCAACAGATCTTGATCAAAATAGGAATTTGAGTGCCTAGGTGTGAATCTAAATATTTTGCTCAACACAAATTTTGGAAATAAAAAAAGATCAAGATCAAGAATCACATCAAGAATCAAATCTTTTAAAGTTTAGCAAGCATATAATATGTGGAAAGTTCAGGTTTCTGACAGTTATGGGGCGCATTGACTCGGATTGATATCACAGCAAAGAAATCAGAGAGCAGTATACTTCACATCAGTCAAAGTTAGGCTATCCAGATTAAAAAAATTTATTAAAGTTTGACTAATGACCACAAAAGTAGGTCAATGGGACTGTTGAGTACAACGATGTCATTACAAATCAAGTACAAAAAGGTCTCCTATAAAAGGAAAAAATGCTGGAAATAAAGTCAAGTCAAGTAGAATAAAGCATGAAGTCTATGCTGAAGCATGAAAAAACCTTGAACCGTAGCATGGTTAACCACACAGGGGTGGAGAGCTAAAACGGTAAACCCAACAGTTTAAACTTTAAAGTTCCTAGCACCCAGAGTAAACCAAGGATTTAATGTCAAACACACATTCTAGAATTTTTGTACTGTTACTTCGCTGGCAATAAATACTTTCTATCCTTATTTCAAAGGAATCTACTTTGATTGTCTTCAAGTTTAATTAAAAGAATTCCTGGGCAATTGATCTCATGGCATACACAAGAAATCATGCTGATCATTCTTATTTAATTAAACATGCCAATTGAATATCTTTTGATCCTCATATTGTAATCCATATCAACCATAGATCAATCTAACATTTCATATACTAAGCAATGCCAAGTTGCCAACTCAATCTGTTAATGAAATCATCAAAAGAAGGGTAAGGTCAAATTATTCCCACCTGTAGTTGCAATGCTAGTTAACAACGAGCTCTGGAACCAGCCTCTATGCTGATCACTTCCTTCAAGATATAAATCGGATGTACAAAACAGACCCTCTCTTTCCTTCACCACAGCAGCCCATGAAGACCCTAATTACAAGGCACCACAAGACACAAATTTGTGACAACCATGGAATGCAGAACTAAAATTTCAAAAATAGCATTCCTAAAATCAAACTCATCTTCCAGGTTTTACTGTGATAACCGCCAACTTAGAATGAAACATAGCATTAGTCACTAATTTGAATACAATTAATTAGCATCACGATGCACATAAAATGCTGAGGGCTGTAGGGGATTATTTCATGACACTCATTCATGTTCCTCTGCTACCTTTGGCTTTTAACAATTGCATAGCAAACTATGCAATCCTGTATTACTGAAGACATCAAATTCTCCTAGCAATACAACTTGTCGATGTTTATGACATCTCTATGATCTGGTTTTGCTCTTTATCGTGATAAAGTAACAGTCATAAGGTTAATAGAAAATACAATAAGCTTAACAGTAATTGGCCATTCCTACAACAATGCATTCAACTACAACATAAGGTAAAGTTCAGCACTCAAATGCTTCAAATATTGAAGTTCCTGTTATCGTATCAAAGCAGTGGAGTTCAGGTTTGAAATATAATTCAGTTGCTTCAAATACTGAAATTCTTTTAGTGTCTCCCTGCAGTGCAAAGCCTGCCCTTCCAGCTCCACGTGATTAATTTTCATCACAGCAAATTTCTCCATTGAATCTTCCTTCTAAACAAAACTTGGATCCACTGGCTCTCCCACCAAATTATGGATTCAATCTGCCATATCAACAAAATTTAGATCTCCTAAGCAACATGCTAGCTCTGGAACCCAATCAAGAGAAACAGATGACACCAGATTCCAGAATTCTGCAGGAGTTTTTAGCATCAGATTTTCAGTTACAAAACTATGAACCAATAATTGAAGAGCCCACAACACCAGAACATGAGTATGTAGACAGCTCAGAAATTCCAGTTCTTGAATCACTTGCTATAGAGGATGACGAAATACCCACTATCAATTTGAATTATGATGACTGGGAAGCACAATATAATCTGTATGACAATAGCATCCAATGTTCAGAAGGT